>OLKM01000032.1:701807-711807 GCA_900291075.1 Melanogrammus aeglefinus | reverse complement strand
TATATATTTCTCCTGCGCGCCATATCATCATGCATTGATCATAACTGACCAATTTCCAATGTCGAGTTGGTGGTTTGGAAGGGCCCAATTACCGTACTGATGCACTGGTGTCCTTATTTAAAACGCTGTGGTTACGGGGAAATGACGTGATGGGGAAACAAACATTTAAATTGACTTCTTGTGTCGCCTCGTTGGTTTAACCAACGCGTCGTCGGTTGACTACCTCCACGGTTTGCGCGCAGCTCTCCAAACGCAGCCCCGCGATCTGGGCGTTTTGGTCGGAACGGAGGAAGCGACACGTGAAGGGGATTTTAATGTCTGTTTCGCAGTTGATGAACCAAGTATCCGCTACCGTTTTTTCAGGAGGACATGTGCGTCAGTACGTGCGTCAGTGCTTTCAAATACTGGGTTCAACATGAGAAAGTGGTTAAAATGACCAGTGTTCTTTTTTTTTTTCCCAGCCGCCCACAGTGGTAATGATGTGACTCCATAGCGACTTGTGGTCACACCATCCTTCGGCGCCCAGGCGGCCATATGGGCCCGTGCTAGGCCCATGTCACATATCATATCGCGTCATGAATCGTACCGTCATGTCAACGGTGATCGTCTCTGTGTCTGTGCCTGTGCCTTGTCCTAAAAGCCCCGTGCCCCGGGCTACATAGCGGGACGTGTGTTCATACGAGCCCAGGGGCACACAAGGTGCTACTTGTGTGGTGTTGCATGGAGAGGTCTCTCTACCTCCGATAACCAGGGTGGAAGAGAGCTGGCATCTTGGGAGTTGTAGTTCTTAATGTGTTCTGTGCCAGGCTGAAAGATGTCGCCCTGTCTGTCCCACTGTGCTTATTTAGTCATTGACACACATATTCATATTCCATCATGACCTGAGATTAAATCACAGCCATCCGCGGCATCTGCCTTGCTTGTATGTTTGTGTTTCTGAGGGTGGAGTACACCTCCACTTGGCCACTGAAGAGTAGTAACATCCTTGGCACAACACCAAGTGTGTGTGTGTGTGTGTGTGTGTGTGTGTGTGTGTGTGTGTGTGTGTGTGTGTGTGTGTGTGTGTGTGTGTGTGTGTGTGTGTGTGTGTGTGTGTGTGTGTGTGTGTGTGTGTGTGTGTGTGTGTGTTGTTTTTATTACCATTGGCTCATGTGGGTGTGTTGGTAATTATCCCAGCATGTACGTGTTGTGTGTGCAGGGCTCTTATGTGTGTGTGTTTAGGTTGTCTGGCAGGGCGTGTTTGTAAAGACCCTGGGTTCACGCAGACGGAGGTCTAATTGCCCTCCTGGGTCCTGCTCCCACCTCTGTGATAATGAACTGCTCTTGATGTGAACATCCGCACAATTATGGGAACATTTTGCATTGCCCATAGGTCCCTGCCCTGATCAACCTTCTGCTAGACTTTAGCGCATGCATTAACCTCTGCATTCTAAGAACAAGATTTAAAGAAATCGGTTGAATTGTGGGGTAGTACCAATCATTTGCAATATCTTTTCATTAGCAGAGAGAAAAAGCCTTTAATTTTCTCGTCATTTTCTGACTTTCATTTTCTTTTAATCTAGGATTTTTATCAGAGCTGAATCTTAAGGAAAAATAGCTATTTCATTTTCTGACAGTTAGAAGGGATTATAAATATATATTCTGTCTAATTATTATACATTTCTTACCTAAAATGGATATCAAACATATTTTTGAATCGCATGATCTACATGCTTTTGATTATCGTGCAGATTAATTATAGATGAGCAATAATAAAAAGGTTTGATCATCAATGATTAATAGTCTTTGTGCTGTAATCTAGGTCAGGGCCTTGGAGGATTGCGAGGCTGGAACATTAAACAAACAAATCATTCTCCGTAAAGAATAACATCTCTTCTTAACACCAACAGGCCCATTTTAAGACTCAGGGAAGCAGAAAGATACATCAGGTGTGAGCAACGTGAGGCATGAAATCTTGTGTGAAAATATCTCTTTTCATAGTTGTTCAACAGTGGTGTTAAGAAACACAGCGAATCTGCTGGTAGTTAGTTATAAGCTGAACAACTTGGCTCCAAACCGGCATCCAGACTGAACCTAAACGGTGAATCTCCTCGGTAAACATCACCGGTTTTCCAGCTGAATATTTCTTTCGGGGACCTTTGGCCTCTTGTTGTTCTTTTGTTGTTTCATTCCCACCGGGAGACGGCTGGTGCTGTGAGCCGGAGACAGAGTAGGGAAAACCTAGGGGTGACAGCGTGGATGAGACCACATGCAAAGCTAGCAGGGATTCCGTATGGTTCCAAACAAGACTCTTCCATCAGATTGACGTGTAAACACACACACACACACACACACACACACACACACACACACACACACACACACACACACACACACACACACACACACACACACACACACACACACACACACACACACACACACACACACACACAGAAAACACTTAAACACACAGGTCACATCGCCTCTGATAACATTCACCTGCCGTGTCTATTTTTAAACTGCTGTCTTTCTTTTTTTTTTAACTCACAATTCTAAGAACTCTTGGGCTAAACCAATGGCAGCCTGCAGGGATTTGCTTTATTGCAGTTGGTGTGCAATAAGAACACCGACCAAGATCCCAATGAATCCACATCATTATCCATTATGCCACAGTAATCAGCCATGTAGATATGCAGAGGCAAGAGGCAGATAACGGCTACAACACACACACACACGCGCAAACACACACACACACACACACACACACACACACACACACACACACACACACACACACACACACACACACACACACACACACGCGCGACACCAACACACACACACACACACACACAGATTCCCCCCCCCACACAAATCTCCGCACACACAGATAGCAAGTCGGAAAGCCAGATACATAGATGGTTGGGTGGAGAAATGGAGAGAGAAATGGAGATAGTGAGGGATGGTGGGGATAGACTGACATAAGGGGGAGATGAGCAGCTGGAAGTGGTGCGATAAAGAGAGCTCCTTAAAGGCACGGCGCTCCATTGATGTGGTTTGACACTTTCAACTTCTAATACTGTTGTTCAGTGGCTGCAGGCTCTTGTTTGACTCCTCTGAAATACAAAACCCTCGCTATCTGTCCATGTCGCAGCAATCACTTTCAATCACAAGTCAGTCATGTGCCTTGGTGTGTGTGTGTGTGTGTGTGTGTGTGTGTGTGTGTGTGTGTGTGTGTGTGTGTGTGTGTGTGTGTGTGTGTGTGTGTGTGTGTGTGTGTGTGTGTGTGTGTGTGTGTGTGTGTGTGTAAGCATGTGACTCCTTGTCATTCAGTAAATTGATGTTCAGAGGTTTTTGCCTTCCCTCTGGCGCGGGGGGGGGCCAAAGCGGCATCCCGTGATATCTGCAGACCGATGTCGTCGATTGTCAAACTACATCCTTTTTTCTAACTCTTGGTTTTGTCACGCCGTCAGTCCCTGGATGAGGTTCTCACTCTGCGACCACTGTGCGCCCCCAGTGGAGAGAGACAGGAAGAGCGAGACAGAGAGGAGTAGCGAATGAGCAGCGTTTGTTAGGAGACGGAGTACTGGTAGCCCTCGTAAACAACACTGACAATTGTTTGAAAACAGGGATGAATAACTTGGAGAGAGAGAGAGAGAGAGAGAGAGAGAGAGAGAGGAGAGAGACGAGAGAGAGAGAGAGAGAGAGAGAGAAGAGAGAGAGAGAGAGAGAGAGAGAGAGAAGAGAGAGAGAGAGAGAGAGAGAGAGAGAGAGAGAGAGAGAGAGGTGTCTAACGTAGCAGGTGGGAGGGTGGCAGAAGCAGAAGGGGGGGTGGCGTACACTTAAGACTGAGGTGCTGGGGGGGAGTGAGGGTGGGGGGGCATAGCCAGGGCGCCTCGGTCTCCATGGCAACTGACATTCTCTTGAAGGTGCTCCGTGCTTGACAGTTAGCGATGATTGTTGTGCGCGGGTAATGGCTGAGAATACTACGAAAAGTGGCTCAGAGGCGGGGAGTCGGTTCAGACAGCACAGGGACAGCCGCACTCAGCCTACAGTGAAGGGAAAGCTAATGTATATATGCACCTATAAATCCATACTAGAGTTTCCGTGCGAGCGTTGCGCGCTCTCAACCTCTAGTTGTAATTAAATCCATAGCAATAATGTGGAAACCCGAGTCGATAATGTAACAAATTTTTGAGCATATAATATAATAACATTTTGCTTATAATGTTACAACTTATAACATTTTGGTTCACCTATTATGTATTGAAGCAAGCATAATAATTTCCTCCTAACGTTATGAAGCAAGCATAATAATTTTCTACCTATAAGCCGTTTTCATACATTTCTGACACATTTGTATATCAGGAGAATACTACCCTGAGGTTGCTTTACACTTAATGCTTTATATGCAGACATCGATGTCTTTTAGACATCAGTAGAATCAACGGGGGGTTTAGGGGGGTGGGCTTGCAATAGGTCGGGATATGACCTGGGGTCTAAGTTCGCAAGAGGCAGGATAAGTGTGGTTTGTTTTGATTGGACGCTAGACAAAAAGGAGGCAGAACGGGCAGAACTCTTCGCGATCATCTTAAATGTTGCCAAAATGATGCATCATATATTCCGTTGCATCCACAAAATCCAAAGCATCGATCGATGAAAGTTTGGAGAATGAGTTGGAGACAAATAGCAGAAACGACGAAGAAGAGGGCATCGTGAAGGACTGCGTTACCGGAGAAAGAGAGCGTATTTTTTTGCTTAATTTCACATATAACTAACACTTGGACAGATGTAGTGGATTTCTGTGTCTAACTGAGAAAACCCTATGATGTTAAGCTGACTTTTGTCAGTAATAATAATAATAAAACCTTTTCGATACACCTGCAGCTGTGAACTAATTTATTGTAATTTATTGTATGATGTGCACTTTTAGGGTTATTATAAGATCTATCTTTTAGCGTTCACCAAAAAAGACTCTCGAAAGCAGTGCCAACATTATTTTTTTTTTTAACCATTCAGCTAACAAAAGGCAAAAGGCTGATTATCATTTAGGGGGCCACTTAATGACATGCAGAAGCGTCATCAACACGCCCACTGAAGTGGTGAGAGAAATACCGACTTTCTGCTAGGGATGCACATTTGAAGGCATATCAATATTCAAATGTTCTATAAATAAAAAATTGAGTAACCAGTTAACCGAACTACGAAAAAAAGAAAAGAAAAAGTGTAGCGCACTCATAATGTAGCCTGAAGGGCTTCCGTGATCTGGTCTTCACTAAACAAATGAGTTTGTTTTCCATCTATAAGTCAAATAAATAAGGAAATCAAATCTAATTTATTCAATTTATTGAGCATTTTAGAAGGAAAAAAACACTCAAAATCAGTATGCTGAATCGAAACGAGTTGAAACAAAAACTTTCCTTTTTGGCAAGAATATGAATGAACCGTATTGCATACTCAAGGCACAAACTGAAATTAGATTCAAGTAAATTGAAGGCACAAACTGAATTGATTCAAGTAACTGAAGCATAACAGCAAAAGTATAAGTACTGTTGGGCTTGGATATCAACAGAACTCCACTTGCAGCGCATGGGCCTGCCTCGCATTATGCATGAAGCGCATATAACAGAAAAACAAAAATATATTATGTGTAAAACGGGAATACAGTATGTGTAAAACATTTGATTTCCAGTTAACATAACACATAAGCCCACCTACTGGATCGCTCATTCTTGTTAAAAAAAATTAGCATATCTACGTGCTAGGGGGAGAGGCGGGTGCGAAGGCGATTTACAATCAAGCCCGCCGTGGAAAAGACTCCACTGGAACAGAGGTTGCCGGTATAGTCATGTATTTTTGCCTTGCAAAGAGTTTCTATTGCGCAATTTTTTTTCACCAATCTGGTCAAAATATTTCCACACTTTGTTTCTTTTGGTCGCCATTTCTTTTTGTGTGCGCGCTGCCTTCAAGTTTAAATTATGTGGCACAAAAATGTATCTAATGTATTGGAATTGTGTTTTTTTTCTTTCTACTTTACACATTTTAAATGGCATTAGTATGCACGTTAAATTAACAATAGTAATTAATGTAGCTAAAGAATAGTATTTAATCAACTGTTAATATTTAATTAACAGCTAAAGAGGAATACCCACGTCATTTCGAATAATCGAATTTCGAATAACCGTGCCCATCCCTACTTTCTACTCCTCATTCACATACTGTATAAGGTAATTTTCCTATGGAGAAAATTCTACGTCAGCTGTAGTATTATTCAGGAGATTTTCAGGGTACAAATGTCAGGATATGTTGTCCACACATACTGAGAATATCAGGACTAACACGTGTGTCTGAAAGCAGCTAGTGTGTGAGCATTTATTTACATTATAAAATTAGTCAATTTATGGGTAACAGGCAGCAGTAGCCTATAGTCGCACATAGCATACAAACAAAACATAAGAAAAATAAAACGACTGCAGGGCGGAGGGGGGATATCACTATCGCAAGACATTTTGGGAGGCTCATGAGGGATAGTAATATTTAGTTTGAGCAACAAGGTGTAAAGACATTTCGAGAGGCTCATGGAGGAGAGTTATATTACATTTGAGCAACAAAGTGTAGTCCTGTGGTGGACTCTATAGACATAATTCACCATACTGTGTTATTGTGTTATTGTCGGCACGATGTTTGAATTTAACGTTTTTTTGTATGACAAAATGAACGACCTGCCGTTGCTGTCGAGGTGAGAAATAGTCTCTTCACTTCTTTTATCGCAATTTCTACAGTCTATAGACAGAACGTCTTACCTGGGAGAGTTTGTCAATGGCGACTCCGTGCGTGTATGTGTTTGCGTGCGGTGTATGTTTGCGTTTGTGCTTGCTGTGTGTGTATGGGTGAGCTGCAGGCTGCTTAGCACATGCGCACTGACCAACGTTGAGTAACTTGTGCGACAGGCCTGCTATTATATAGTAGTAAGCTGGATACAGTGTCTAATGTGTTTGTGTGGGTTTTGAAAAGGAAATGTGAAAAAGTAATTTCAAACAACAAAACATAATGTATGTTGCACATTGTGTTATTATTGCAACGATACCACATTAGTAGGTTAACACAGACCTGTCTCATGAGGGTCACAACCAGACCGACAAACAGACAAAATAACTGTATTGTTGTGTATGTGCAAGTGTTTTCTATTTCCTCTCTGGTCACTTCTTTCCCTCGACTCAGGATTTCCCACAATGCCTTGCTCCAGACCATCCAGTTTTTTCTGTAAAATTGGTCATGGCCTGCTGCATAGCAAGTGATGGAATTATTTCTGCCCTGCGTCTTGGAGATTGTTCGTATATATTACAGGTGTAGCGTTAGGGGAGCAGAGCGGTGTGTGTGGATGTGGGTGGGTGTGGATGTGGGTGTTGGTGTTGTGTTTGCGACAAACACGCATGCACACTCCCCCGGGACCTTATATGCGTGTATTACCTGTCAAATAAGAAAGACACAGACACACACACACACACACAGTGATTAACCCACAAAGTTTAGTGTTAGAAAACTTTAAAAAATGAAGTGTATAAAAAAAAGTATAAATAAGTAGTGTCCGAAGGTTTTGTGTGTGTAGTCTGCTGCGCTCGGTTACACATTTCCTAGAGATCTTTCCCATGCTACCGTCAGCCACGATCGTGTCCCTGTCTCACACACACACACACACACACACACACACACACACACACACACACACACACACACACACACACACACACACACACACACACACACACACACACACACACACACACACACACACACACACACACACACACACACACACACAATGTTGTTTATTTTGAGAACAACCAAGGACCGACGTTTTCATGCTTCACAACATGCTGGTTTTCTTTACACATGGTACGTGATGGGTTTAGTGGAATCTACTATATAACATTGACGTTGATTGGCAGGACATGTCTCACATGCACAATCATGAACCACGGCCACAGATGTGGGTTCTTTCATGTGTGAAATAGAAAGTCTCACTCAAACTACATCCATGGGGTGCAAAATGAGATTTGTACCTTAGATGTGTGTATGTGTGTGTGTCTGTGAGTCTGTGTTTGTTTCTTTCTGCAACTGATTGAGTATAGGCAGATCAGTATTTTATGCATTCATATGCCAATTTGGGCTCACACAAATGTATTGTACTAGTTGGGTCTGTATGTGTGTGTATGTCGGATGGTGTGTCAAATGTGTATAGGCGTGTGTTGGTAAATGGGTTAGTGTCTAGTGTCTGTGTGTGTCTGTCAATGTGTTGGTTATCATTTGTTATTTGTATTCCCAACCTCACCTCGGTGCCTCTTTGTTGTCGATGCTGGTCACCTGTCCACCAAGAACACTCCTGTTTAGTATCTAGCAAGCAAACACAGCATATCATTTTAACATTTCACTTTACACACCGAGTCACAAACACGACAACCACAAAAACAGAACCAAATGAATAATAGATTAATTCAGCTTCTGCAACGGCGGGGAACATTCCCATTCTTGTACCTTCACAATGCTCTTTCCCAAAGGAGAGCCCTGCATGTCTCAAGCCCTGCCCGGGCTGAGGGTTACGGATTTCAAACACGTAGCGCCGCTTAGCAAAATGTCACTGATCAATTCCAGTCAGCCCGCCGTGGTGATGCTGGGGAGACTGTTATCAGAGTGCGAGCGGCATCTGTCAGTGCATGTTCAAACCGACTGAGGGAGCCGGGCTCCTGTCTCCGTGGCTGATATGAGCTCTGTTTGTTGTGCTGCAGCTGCCTCCCCATGCCGGCCTTGCTAGTTTGATGGGCTGTAATTGAGGGGTTTTCGGGGGAAGATTTCTCTGTGTGATTGTCAGCAATCCGTCCATGTGTTTCTGTGTGTGTGGGTGTGTATGTGTGGATCTGGGCATGGGCTTCTGTCTGTGGGATTGGGATTGTGTGTGGATGTGTGGATCCGTGCATGGGTTTCTGTGTGTGTGTGTGTGTGAACATGCATTTCTATGTTAGTTTGTGTTGTGTACATTTTGGGACAAGCGGCCTGTGTTGCTGGGCTCCCGGTTGGAAGCACGCTGTGTTAGGAAGGCGTACAAAACATTTAAAATCCTGCCTAGGTAGATTGAAAAAAATGTAGGCTTTTTTGCCTTCATAGAAGTGGACAGGGGAGGGAGACAGGAAAGTGTGTTGACACATAGAGGAAGCGACATGTGGCATAGGTGCGGTGTATATTTGGACATCGTCAGAACCATCAGATTCTGAACTTCAGGCAGAGCTGAAATACTTTCCCCCAAAGGGGCCAGAAGACGTATTGCCTGAGGCACTAGATCTGATGCTACCCCAATATGTACACACCACAGGGGATGGAGGTGGGAGTCGGTCCCCTACAAGGCACAACAAGGCGTGTTCCCTACCTGGATAGCACACTTCGAGTAGAGCCACCAAGCCGCCCTGCTGAATTCATTATTAATCGTGCAATACGCCAGCAATGATCTGAATAGGTCTACCGATGCATGTATACTCTTGTATACTCTTATGCCCTTTACAGCCGGCTAACAATAGCCCATCGCTCTCGGTGGAAAGAGAACATTGTGACTTTAATGTCTGACTTATAGTCTCAAGTATAAAAAGGTGGCTGCTCTCACACTGGAGACCGTGGGAGTTATAGCCCTAAAGCGCTAGAGGGTGAGGAGGCCTCGGCCGGCCCTGATCACCATGGTGCTGGTGCCATGGTGCTGGTGCCATGGTGCTGGTGCCATGGTGCTGGTGTGTGTCCAGCTGAGGGGAGGTGAAGTGGGGGAGTTCAATCGCTGCCAATCATAATGACCCGATCAATGATGACCGTATTGCCTGTTGGAAAAACCATTGATCTACCCTCATCCAGCAGACGACTGATCTCCCTCTGAGAGGGAGAGAGAGAGGGAGGGAGGGAGAGGGAGGGAGGGAGGGAGAGGGAGAGAGAGAGAGAGAGAGAGAGAGAGAGAGAGAGAGAGAGAGAGAGAGAGAGAGAG
>OLKM01000032.1:677675-693036 GCA_900291075.1 Melanogrammus aeglefinus | reverse complement strand
CCTCATCAATCCCTCACTCCTCGCAGCAAAATAGGGAGAGATGAAGGACGACCAAAAAGCCCAGATGACAGATTACCTGCTATATATAGTTGGTCTGCTGCAGCATTTCTTATTCATCTTTCCGCCTTGCGCCCACCCGTCCCCTCCCCAGCCCATCTCCCTGCTTCGTGGCCGTCGGACACACCTTTGGGGCTTACGCCCGGGTGATGGATGTGGCAGGGCCCTCATGGTCTCCCTACCACCATCTCCAGACACTGTGACTTCTTGCACTGGGGTAGGGAACCCAGTGGCTGAATTCTGTCCCATATAATATACAGCCCCCCCTCCCCACTAACCCAATGAAAAGTTAACGTAGGGCACAAAGATGAGCGTTGTGTTTTCAGTGACCCTGGCTTGGGTGACACCAGCTAAAGAATCACAGGCAGGAGGACGCTGGGAATGTGTGGAGTCCTGTTTGCCTATTTTAAGGCGTGATAATGTGGTGGGAACCCGGGATGGGGACAGGTCATCGTCCCTCACAACCACCCCCGACGGACGGGGGGCATTATTATGTCACAACCTTACGGCGCAGTGTATTGACATGTCATTGGTTAGGATTCCCTGAGGGGCGTGACATGGGATCCCACTTCATCTGGGCCAGCACTCGTCATGGTCAAGTCAAATAAAATAAAATACCAATAGAGCGAAGGCTTGCTAGTGCTGCCCTTGGCTCCGGTACTCATGGAATCGCACTTATCTGTCTGCTGAGAGAGAGACGGATTACCTTGGAGGACTCTGTAATGCTCCCCGCCCACTGGCCCATCCCGGCTCGTCCATTTCTCCGCTAAGTGTTGCTATATAATGTGTCACGGGTCAGATTTATGGTCTTCGGGCCCCTGGCGACAATATAGTAAAGTATGGATTAGAACTACATAGAAAGGATATGGATAATCTTACTCTTTCACTCTCTCTGTGTCTCTCTCACTGTCTCTCTTTATCTCTCTCGATCTCACTCACTCTGGTGCCCCCCCCCCTCTCTAAGCTTCCCTCTCTGTTTGCTGTAAATCATGGGATTTTCCTGCGCTGCGGAGATTGATGCTCTGTATTACAGAACCAATATGGTTGTCCTCCGGTGTTATCCTCCTCTTTATCATGGAGGTAGGTGTTTTCCATGTGATCAGCAATACCTATTGATATTTTCACTCCTGTTGAAGGGCCGATTCATAATGCCGCTTTTAAGGCCTCCTGCTTCAGTGTTCTGTCGTGTCTTCGGAGAACACCCACAATGCAACTCTCTCCATTGTCCGTCACAGATTTGCATACTGAAACATCTAAATCTGCAACTAAATTCCAGACAAGCTTAACCTAAAGCTTAATTCTGTCTAAAAGAGCATCGGTGCTCAGATTAAAGAGTTCAATCCCAACAAACAGATCATAAAATGCCCCATTAGTGAAATCTGTCCATTCTAAGGGATTTCCATTGTAATGGTCTATTGGCTATATATACGTATGGCTATAGGCCATCAAAGCACAAAATAGAACATCATATAAAAACAAAAAATGTAATTAAATAGTCAAAAGAAGCCGGTTGCCATAAAGAAATGAAATTTAAATGAACTAAAGTCACTCACGCCTAAGAGCCAAACATGGCATCACAGCTCCTCAACTCTAACATGGCTGGCAGTTAATTTAAGTTCCCCCAGTCCGACTCTTTCATGTCCTCCCTTCTTCCCGAGCCGCGTATCATCTGCATATCAGAGGTTAGTCTGTAGTCCGTATCACCAGGAGCCGGGGCCCCCTCTCATCATGCTGCCTTTATGTATTCCATTACTGCCTTCAGAGGGAGAAGGAGAGTCCCTGGCTTATGGGGTTGATAGTGGTGGTGGGTGGTGGTGGGTGGGTGATATTATATCCCTTGGAATGCAATACCTATGCATATATTTCCCTCAAACCCGGAGCGGCGTCCCAGCTGCAGCTGTCTTCCTTCTTTGTTCGCCCGCCTTCCCGCCCTTTTCCTCTCCACTTCCTTCCTGTACTATTCCTTTTCATAACTTTCCGTTTGTATTATTCATTAATAAAAATGTTCTGGGGGGGGGGGGGGGGGTTGGGCAGAGACGAATGGCCAAAGGCAAAGCTTTTCTTTCACTTTCGCACGGTGTTGAAGCCGTGGCGTTGGCGCTCCGATGGCCACGCTGACATTCCATTTAATTTGATTCATTATGGCGGGGGGGCGGGGGACGCCACAGAGGCCGGTAGTGGGCCAGCGGCGGCCTGCCGGTCTTCCCAGTGGACACATCACCGCTCTCTAGGGTGGACCCTCCATGGCAAGACGAATGCATGGCCAACAGGTACTAGCAGCAGCAGCAGCAGCCGTGGTGTCCTTTGTTGTTTGTTTCCTTTGCTCATGACATCAACTGAATATTTGATGCTGGTCAGAAACAAGCGCATCAGGCCAGTGGGGTGGGTCAGAATTTTTCTCTCTCTTTCTCACTCTCTCTGTCGGTTTCACCTCCGACACTTGCTGGGCAAGTTGTGCAGCCTCGGGGGCTTTTTGTTCCGATGTCCCTCTTTCTCGGTATACCTGTTTTGGGTTCTCTGATTCACTCTTTCTCTCTCTCTGTGTATGTGTGCATGTGTGTCTGTCTCTCTCTCTGTCTCGGTCTCTCTTACACAGCAATAGCAGTGTTGTTTGGGTCGTCTATCTAGAAATAAACGGATAATGTTGGGTGACTGGCTGACATCCGAGAGGTGGGGGGAGAGCGTTTTTTCGTCATCCAAATGTTAGTAATAATAACAATACTCCCATGATTCATGTGTCAGAGCCTCAATTAGCACATCGCACGAATATGGTGAGTGGCAGATCTCTGAGGCAGGCTACCATAATGTCTGATACGGTCCATATCTCCAGCCATACGAAGGCTTTCTCGAAGGGAGAAGGAGGCTCAATCTGTCTGAGCCACACAGGCTTGCCTGACTGACTCATGGCGGGAACAATATGGGGGAGGAAAACTGCCAAAACATGACCAAACTGTTTGGTTCACCGTTATTTTTATTTTGCTCGCAACTTTGTCTCGGGAAATATGTTTGCGGATGAGTCAGATGTGATGTGATTGTAACCGTGTCGTTACCAAACCTTCTCCTTATCTGGGGTCGGTCCATGCAGCTCCTACATGCGAAAGTACTTGATGATTCGTTTTTTTTTTTCGTCCCATATGCGGCCATGTGTTTGAAAGCGGAGTCCCCCTTTGGTTATTTCCTGAACCACAGGAAGTCCCTGCTCGCCAAGAGAGGCCTATACCTCAGGGGACCTTGAGGTAGATGATTTTATTCATATCCAGTTAGGGAGCGTGCATTTAATTAGCATAACAAACGAGGCTCCGCTCTCCCTGCACCGCGCCCCAGTGTTTGATGGTAGCATTATTTATTTATTACTTCTAGATAAAACACTGCGCTAAGTTAAGTCAATACATTTTGATTCACATAAAGCAGGTCTTTTTTGGGAACAAATGTTCATTCGAGGAACAAAGCAGAAGCCGGTTTTTGACTTGGCCCCCTTTTTCTTGACGCTTACAGACTTCCTGTGCTTTGCAAACGCTTTCTGTCTTGGATGACGGAGAGAAACGAGACTCCAGTTGTGAGCTGACAAGCATATCTATCCTGCTAGGCAATAGAAAAACAAGGCTAGATTTGACATGTAACAAATGTATTGTAATAGTGTTTGTGGTCTGGTCCTGACCCAATTCTGAAATTTCAATATGCAGCATTTGCATAGACTGCCTTTGCGTTGTGCTTTCACAGTCTGAAGGACGACAAGTGATTTATTATTTTTAATCTTCCTTTTCCTCATACAAATTCCTGGTAAAAACGATTTCAGCTCTGCTGCATTTTATCATTCATTGTAGAAGTGTGTCTGTGTGTGTGTGTGTGTGTGTGTGTGTGACGCTCAAGGGTGTTTTTCCTTGGTTTCAACAGCTTGACTCGGATGTCTTTCCCCAAAACGACTTCTTCTGAAAACCATTTTTTTTTGTGTAGTTCCATCTGTTTTACCTCCGACACTCACTGGGCAATTCTGTTGCCTTGGGTGAGTTCTCTTCAGATGTCCCTCTTTCGCTCTCTCCCAATGTACCACTGCTCTCTCTCTCTCTCTCTCTCTCTCTCTCTCTCTCTCTCTCTCTCTCTCTCTCTCTCTCTCTCTCTCTCCTCTCTCCTCTCTCCTCTCTCCTCTCTCCTCTCTCATGTGTGTGTGTTCTTGCCTCAGGCTGTTTCCCCGGTAAAAGAGGACAGGGAATGGGTGCCGACTCCCTCCTTTTATAACTACATCATAGGTACTGGAGCATAAAAGTGAAAGGTAAAAGTTAAAGGGAATATTTATGCCGCGAATCTCCGAGATGGACACCCGACTAGTACTGGGGGCCCTGGAGAAAGATTACCTCCACGTTCATTCATCGCAGACGGAGACATCGCAACACTCCTACCCTCTAACACAAGCGCTCCGGCCTGCCGGTCCCCCCCCCCCCCCCGCACCACTGGAACAGGGTTTGCTGTGGCGTCTTCGAAACAATACTGCATATTCAAAGAGACGTCGACATGATCTGAGGCTGATGCACTTTCATGGTAGTGCCTTGTAGAGTGGTAACGCTAGGCTTGTTAGATGAAAGCATAGAGGACGACTGCTGCGGTAATGATATCAATAATTTATTCATGCAGAAACCATGATGAGGTGCCTGAATCCTACATGATGAGGAATCGACTGAAGGTGAGTCCGGGTTTGAGGACCCCATTCCCCAGATGATAATGTGGTCATAAAAACAAGCACCTGTCCTGCTAGTGAGGGATTTTGTATGCGAGACAAGAGGGGACATCTTCTGCTTTAATCGTAGTCGTTGTTTTTTTTTTCCAAGCAGACGTTATTTTAATCTTCCCTTTAGGCGTGACATATACGCGTTCTTAAAAATGTGATGATTGCTGGAAAAAGGCACAGAAAATAAACAACCACTCGTACTAAATCTTTCATAGCCACAGGAGGGGCAATGAGATTGTGCGCAAATAGCACGAGTGTAGAGACCTGGAGTGTGTGTGTGTTTGTGTGCGTGTCTGTGGTGTTGGAGGAGAATTGTCCTGTTGCTGCTGCACTGACTGCAGCAGTGTATCAAACAAGCACTGAAAAGATAGCACAAGAGAGTTTGGTTCTGTGCTGAAAGTTTCTTGACAAAAAACGATACTGACTTCACTTCAGACACTTGGGTTGGATCATAGTGACTGACTCTGTATACCCTATACAAATATAATAATAAATAAAGCAAATTAAATAATGAATCCCATCCAGTATCTGTCCATACCTAATACTACATTTCAAATCTGTATTGATCTACTGATTAGATTGTGAACAAAAGGCAGTGGACAAAAGGCTGACATTGAATCGTATATTCTACCTGCTCAATAAAAAAAACACCCAGGATTTACACTTGCAGCTTTCTCCCCCCCCCCCCCCCACCCACGTGTAATGGTCCCTTCCAGGCTGGAGAAGAGGGTTAGAAGGACAGAACCATCCCACCCTGCGTTTGGCTTCCATTAGACACCATAAGGTATGCCTTTGCATGCAATGCATCTTGTGGAGGGAGGAGAGACGCCGCTGCCAGGATGCGACAAGGCGGGCACGCGGTTTAACGGCACTTTGTCACCGGCGCCATGCAGAACAGCTGGGGTGGCAAAATAGTCACACGCCATTAATATTCTCCCAGCCTTTCTCATGCATCATTTCTAACACTCCTCAGCCAAACAAATCCAGAAGACAGAGAGAGAGCCAGAGTGGCTTGTGGTGGTGTGGACCCAGTGAGTTAGAAGAAGGTTAAGTATGGAGTTCAAGTTAGGAGAAGTGGTTGGGTTTATGAGACGGGAGGGGAGGGGAGGGGAGGGGCAGATCCGTATACAGAACCGTGAAGGAGAGTGAAAGAAAATGTAGGAGGAAGGAGCAGGAATCAGAGGATGGGTTATGTCACCAGCCCACCCAAGTGGATCTGTTGTTCAGACCGTGATGTAAGGTTAAATCATCAAATCATGCAGCATAGGAATGGTGAGCCACCTTTAAGCTACACCTCCATATTATTGTTATACACCACTTTTACTCAGACACAATTATTAGAATTTTTGCCTGAGTGTGTACATTGGTGTTTGTGTGTGTGTGTGTGTGTGTGTGTGTGTGTGTGTGTGTGTGTGTGTGTGTGTGTGTGTGTGTGTGTGTGTGTGTGTGTGTGTGTGTGTGTGTGTGTGTGTGTGTCTCCTTCTTGTCCAGTAGTGTTTGTCTCCCGATGAAAAGGGACTGAACATGGCAGGGGAGTAACAGCCAAGGACAGTGGGTGGGTTGGTGTGGGTGGATATGGATGGGTGGTGTTGGATGAGGGAATACAGGCAGAAGTGCCAGGAAGTGTATCATTCTGGCTGCCTTCAGATCGCCCCTTCACCTTGACGCCCAACTTATTTTCAATAGAGTCCCAATGAAAGTTTCAGGGGAACTGAGGCTGAGAGCACGGCTTCCTCTGAGAGCGAACCCATACTGACTGTCCCCCTTACATCTGGTGTCGGGGTTTAACATTCTGTCGGCGCTGTGAAGGTGCTAGTTCAGTAGCAGACTGCATGCTGTTTATGTAAATTGCATTTTTTAAGTTTTTGTCCACATGCCTCTGAAATTGTATTAATTCATTTTTTTTTCTATGTCATTCCACTGGCTAATAGACACACACACACACACACACACACACACACACACACACACACACACACACACACACACACACACACACACACACACACACACACACACACACACACACAGAGTCACGCTCACACACGTACACAGCGTAGATGCCTAGTCGTCTCTCCTGCTGCAGGCGCTTGTGTTCTAGTTGGACTGCAGCGCTTCTCCTCCTGTCTGTATCATTTGTGGTTCACACGATGCGTACCACTTCACTGGCCCTCTCGCCAGACTGACATCTCTTACCACACTGCGGCCTACTCAACGACCGCCTTCACTGGGGTTATCATTTGTTGTTTCCTTGCTCAAAGGAATCGTCTCTCAGGCCGCACACATACAGATTCTACAGGGTGCCTCCATGTGTGTGTTTGTGTTTTCAAAAAGCACAGTTCAGGAGCTCTGATTTCCACGCAGCAACAATGACGTGGGACATTAATAAAGGATGTATTAGAATATCTAGCAGCTTGCAGGTTCCGACTATTGTGTGATGAGTGCTCATTTGCACACAGTGAGAAACAATACACATTGCTACTTAGTATGATTGGCTGATCCGGTTCTGTGATAACGTGCCTGATCCGTGTGGTGTTTCTAGGGGCGTTCATGTCCTGATGCCACACACATCTTATGTATTGAAGTGGTTCTTGGATACATTAGGTAACCTACCACGTCGTATTATTAACCGTATTCCTTGTGCATATTTGACCATATTTTCCAGCAGCTTATGAATCAGGATCAGGGTTGTTATTGTTAACGGCTCTCCAAAAAATTATAGAGATGATCTCTTTATCTTTTTTTAAATGGTATGCTGTTTTTTTGTGTTTTGATAACACACTAGATACTTTTGAATACTGTCGCTGACAAATAATATAAAAAATAAGCATGAAACAAAAAGGACAAAAACACTGAAACTAATAACGAGCATTTTCAAAGAAAATTTAATATAATCAACTAGCAAAGCAAACGAATTAAATAACATTCTAAACAAAATGACAATTGAAACTAATGAAATATGCTAAACAATCATGCACAGGAGATAAGTTCTTAACATGTCACACACACACACACACACAAACGCATGCGCGCACACAGACTTGTATAAATAGCCACAGAACAACACATACGTTTACATATGCCCCCTGAACACGCACAAATACACATAAACTGTTCTCACACCAATCTCCTTGTGGGTTTGACAACATTTTCGACTGCCTCTCACCTTGGCAGTAAATAATTCCCTGCCTAACAAGTGGTCCTTTTAACCCACTCAGCCCTCTCCAGATTCTACCTGCAATTCTTTATTTTGAAAAGGCTGGGATGATACAAAATTAAAATAGGAAATTATCATTTCCACGGCTGAAAGCTTTTTATAGATTGAACATACACTGAAAACACACACATACACACACACACAGCACACACATTCACACTCCACGCAATGACACACACACACACACACACACTACACACACACACACACACACACACACACACACACCACACACACACACACACACCACACACACACACACACGCTGTCCAGAGTTTCATTCTCTCTTGGGAATGAAGCTTAAGCATTTTGCACCAGGAAACGTTAATACTGCTTTTACAAGCGTGTTTGGTTCAGTCCCTGGACTGGCAGTTGGGCTTTAGGGCTTCCGTCACCTCACCTGTCTCCCAGAACCCATTGGGGCACCAGGTGTGAATGTAGCTGTCTAGCAGCAGCAGAAGTAATACATTTGAGCTAATTATAGACACACGATCGACGTGGAAACTTGTAAAAAAAGTGCACTTGGCAACTTCATAGCTGGCATTTAGGGGTGGGGACTAAAAACGGATTCACGTATTTATATCTTTTTTCAATCCGAAAGACACCAATGTTATTCAGACCTTTCATACTTCTATGCAATTATTTAGAAATTAGAATCATGATGCCAACAATCAAAATCTAATGAAATTGTGAGATACTCAAAGATTGCATAAGCTATCTATTTTTTACTTTATCTTTTAGGACAAAATTCTTGGACATTGTTTTTTATGATAACAGATATTCAGACGAAGAGGATCCCAAACATTAGGCCTGCGTAACCTAGCTGCTGGATGTCAGTACATGCCACTGTATGAAGTCCTACAGCAGTAGTATATGTATAGCAAACAATTAAAATAGTAAATTAAGCATTCATATAAGGAGAAACAAAAATAGTACAAGAAAGAAACAGAGAACTCTGACCCTATACATTTCTTCCCCAGCTGTTGCACCCTCTTCTCTTGAAGTAGTGTGGGGGGGCAGGGGGTGTTAATTAGTCCTAGCGCTCGCCTCATTTTAACTTCAACATGCACTTCAAAGCAGGGGGGATTCACGAGTTCGGCAAACAGTCAGTGCCTAAAGTCAAAGAGTGTGAGAGAATCAGTCAAGCTTGAGCTGAGCTTGTACGCCTTGATTGTGGCCGTCAGTTTTTTTTTAACGTGTGCGGGTGTGTGGTTTTTGTGCGTATGTTTGTGTGTGTGTTGTTTTGCTCAAGAAGCAGACAAGCTCACTCACAGCGTGGATCGCTTCATGTTGTGGGGATTGGGGACTCCAAGCTGCTTGCCATAAGTAATTGCTTACAAATCATGCATGTGGGTAATAGAATATTAAATGTGTGCAAGAAGTTACTTTTAAACGTTCCCTCTGTAGTTTAGCAGTAATCCTAGGGTGACGGAACCATCCATCTTTCGTTGCAGGGCAAACGGCATCTTGCTGCTCATATAGCATTCATGTTAACATTTATAAGCAAAACACAGAAATGCATTTTTTTTAAATGAACTGAGTTTGTTTTAATGAATATACGATCAAAAGGAGGGGAGAGGGCTAATAAAAATTTCCAGGGATAAATGGGAGGCTGGTGTACAACAACAGTTTGATGTCTAACGTGTCTGGAGGATTCAGATATGTGCAACGTCCCCCCAAGGGGGAAGTAGGGAACAGCGAGCAAATGCTGTTTTGAAGTCAATGTTTAATTCCTGTGTTCTGATTCAATGTAAACACCCTTTTTTTCCACTTTGTTTCCTTGCTAGCTGAACAAAGCCATTTTTAAACACAGGGATGGAACCATTGCCAGCCACATTGTTCGTCAACGGTGCAACATTGTTCCATTTATCCTTTCAGTACAAAACGAAAACAACCATCGTGGGCAACGGCAACCGCATCAGGCACCAAGTGAAGCTTAATAACCCCACATACAGTATGTGTCCGTTTGTGTGGCAGACCCGCGAAACAATCGTCTCTTTATCGTCACGGGCTGAAAATGTTCAATCTTTCCGTGCCTCTGGGTGGTCGCAGACCAGCAGGGAGGCTATACACTATAAGGGCAGGGCCTGGTGCATGGTGGGCATGGCCGTGCACGGTGGGCAGGTGGGCCGTGCACGGTGGGCAGGTGGGCTGAGGTAACAAGCTGGCCTGCCAGTCGTTCTGCCTCCTCAGGCTGTGACCCCTGCCAAGCTGGCTGCTGGCCCTACCTGGCCGTCAAAGCCCTGCAGAGTGCTGGAGGCCATCAGTGCAAGTGTCTGTGATGCATTTGTGGGGTGTCGCCATCCTTGCACTCTGTCATCTTAAGTGATGTGAAGAGGAAAAGCAAGCCGTTCTCATCATTGTTCTGCTCCCATGGTCGGCAGTATATAAGCACGCACGCACGCACGCACGCACGCACGCACGCACGCACACACACACACACACACACCGCCAAACCACATCACTTCCACAAAGTACATGACTGCTCAGGTGAAGTCCCTCTGGCTCAGTCCCCAGCTGTCTGGTGGACCTGCTGCCCTTGGGGAGTGTGTAATACACAGCCATACTACTACTACTCTATCACTCTAAACTATAAGGACTTATTGGCATCATGCCTTGAAACCCAGTTAGTGTTAGACCACAATACCATCAAGTTAGGCCCCTTTTTCACTTTTCCTTTGCGGTTTACTTTAGATAATCAATCATCCTCCCCTTTAAATATGCCCAAGCTGTGACTTAATGAATACTACATTGTGTAATCTTTACTTCATTTGCTGATATTTGTTGTTAACAGAGGGTGGGAAGTGGTACGCAAATGTTGAAATGATGAGCTACCGCACAGCCCAGTGAGTTTCAATATATTTAAAACCATATTAAAAGCAGATTAGGGAATGTTGGCAGTTTTCTTTCACTTTGAATAATTGTATGCACCTATAAATCTGCGCTTGTCTCTGGGTAGGTGAACAGAATCTCTAATTTGGTCTAAATATTTAACACCAGTCTTCCATGTTCTATTCTGACTATAATTCATCCTGGTCTGAGCAATCCGTATTTGCCACCTCCAGACTGTTTTAAATTAATTATTTATTCATGGATTCAAAGGATTTCCGCTCTCTTTAACCTGGAAAACCTCAGTGTGTTCATTCTTTTTCCACTGAATTCCTACCACAATACCTACGACTTCTAAGTTTCCTGCCGGGCAAAGCATTTACATCCATTTCAGGAGGTACGGAAATACCATTATAAAAAAGACACGGATACTTAATATGTGTAACAGTCAGCGGTCTTGGATGTTCAGTGCTTTTCAACAATGAGGCAGAGGGGGAACGAGAGAAAAAAAATCCACACTCTCACTGCCCTCAAGGTGTATTCAACTGGAGCACTTTCCACAAGAATTGTGAAAAGTTGAAGTGTGTTGTCGCTCTGAGCTCTACGTTCTTCACCTACTATTAGAGCTAATCCCTTTCCATTACCTCGAGTTAGCTCAAAGCTCAGCCAAGTTTCCCATGGTCAACGTTTTGATGAGTCTGAAAAAGTATAGTATTAGAAGATAATAATGTAATCTAGCTGTACAATAAATTATTAACTTCATTTATAACTTTATTTTTATTTTTTCATTTTAGGGATAAGGTCAACACAATTAGACGACAATAATTGTTGCTTTTAAACGTGTATGCTGAATCTAAATCCGTCCTTGTAGCGATAGTGTGTTGAAAATCCGCCTACCTTCAGCAGGTCGTAAACGAGGCCTGCCGTGATATCCGAGACCGCCGGTTCAACACAGGGCCATCGGGGCGCTTTGGACTTCAGTTGTAGCGCTTTCCTTATTCATGTTGGTCAGTGCGGTTTAATTTGCCATTCCCTCTCCCCTCCTCCCCTCTCCCCCCCCCCCCCCCCCCCCCCACACATCTCACACTCTCACCGCTGACCGTCAGCACCTTGCGCTTGACTTTAACGACTTTCCCCCCGAGACGTCTCAAGAAGCTGGGGCCAAGAGGTGGGGGCGGGTGGTGGTGGTGGTACGGCGCTATTTATACACCGTTAACAGCTGTGGCATTCAAAGGGACGCAGCGGAGGAGCAGGAGGAGATCAAATAGTGGTGGGGTGGTGGGGGTGTGGAGTTGACGGTTATTTCGAGGGGACCTGAGTGAGTTAAGGGGTGCAGGCCACAGCGTATCAAACGACGCCGGGTGAGAGAGAGAGGGAGAGAGAAAGTGAGGGTGTGGCAGTAGGGGGGTTTTGGGGGAGTGAAAGGGAGAAGGTGAGAGTGGAAGGAGGTATCGGGTGGTGGGGGTCACGGAGTGAGGCGGCTATTCCAAGAGGGCGGTGAGGATTGCGTCTTCGCCGTGTTGACATACAAGACGGGATGTGGGGTGGACCACCGCGTCCGTCTTCATATCGGACCCCCTCTTTTAAGAAATCGTTTCATTTCTATTCCTGAAGCCGCCTTATGAGATACTTTGGTATTCCCCCCCCCGTATTGGTGTCTGGGAATTATATGGGTCTCTGGATCTGGGATTATCACGTGGTCCCATAAGAGTTCATAGTGTTTGAGTTTGTTTGTGTGTGTGTGTGTGTGTGTGTGTGTGTGTGTGTGTGTGTTTGAGTGTGGGTTGTAGGCGTTCATTCACACATAGGGGAACAGCTGTGCTTCAACTTCGTATTAAAACCCAGCATCTTCTGCCGTATTAGACCATAGCCACCATCCTGCTCCTATCCCCGCGAGCGGTAGGGCCGCGCAATTATCTTATCTCTGTTTTCTGGTATGGCGGTCCGGAATTAGCGTCTAGTAATGCTTAAGGGATACGGCAGCCAGGTTTCTCCTCCGACAGCCCATGAGAGCGAAGGGTCAAAGAACACTCATTATTCATTTTTGTGGCGCAAATTATGAGTAGCACTGGGTGATTTATGCATTATTTTATTCACTTTGGTTCCAACTAAGGAACACCTAATTTGCTCCACTTAAAAAAACAACTGCAATCACGAGACACGGATAAAAAAAATCCATCAACGGTAACACGCCACAAGGAACCCTGTTTTAATCACTTGTAAAGGACACATAGTGGGCCTGTATGTAAATATTGGGTTATTACAACGTTCTCAGATATTCACAACACACCAGAGGACACATCGCCGTGCCGGGTGTCTCCTAACGAGCGCGAGTAACTAACGGGCGAAAAAATAATTAGTGCCCACCAGTGATCGCCACGCTCGTTACTCAGCGGCGGTTAACACGTGAATTCATAAATAGCTTGCGCACACCGCACTGAACACACACAACCTTGCATAAACATGTAATTACCGACTGGATTAACGGCAAAAAATAAGCTGTGGCTCTTTATAGCCATGAATAACCAGATTGTGCGGGACCTGAATTAACACCGTTACCACGACGACGTGTTTACGTTGCACTCAATTAAAGCTTTCCCGCCCCGTGTGGGCGTGTGGACTGACAACAATCGGTGAAGAGACACGCAACCTCGATAAATCATTTGAGGGCTTTTTGACAGTTTAACAGCCAATCAGAATTACGGAGACACTAATCAGTGTGTAATACTCTCTGTGAATGAATTTGTGAAGGCTAAGCCCCGGTCGACGGAGAGTAGAGGACGCCTATAGGGGCTGTGTAAACAAGGCTATATTAAGGCCTGCTGGTGCTCATCCATTAGGGGGTAATAGCTTTGATAATGTATTCTCTGGCTTTCTCCGCGTTATTCATTGGTTATGATTTATGGTGGCAGTCGGGCCACTCATTACTCAACTGAGTTTTCTCCGTCTCTCGTGCTCTGCTTCTCTCTCTCTCTCTCTCTCTCTCTCTCTCTCTCTCTCTCTCTCTCTCTCTCTCTCTCTCTCTCTCTCTCTCTCTCTCTCTCTCTCTCTCTCTCTCTCTCTCTCTCTCTCTCTCTCTCTCTCTCTCTCTCTCTCTCTCTCTCTCTCTCTCTCTCTCTCCTCTCTCTCTCTCTCGCCCGCTCTCTCTCTCATGGACCACTATAGGTGTGAGGTGGAGGATTTGACTGGATGTTTGCACTGCATATAAATGCAGGTAGATCAGCTGGGCCGTAGGCAGCACATGCGCGCATTCAGTGTTTTGCAAAGAATTAATATGTGTGCGTGCGTGCCGTGCGTGTTTGGGTGTGTCACTGTAACGCAGGCGCACATGTCGGGGTGTGTTATCGAATGCTGGGAGTAAGTTGATTTCATGCGAGTCACGTCAGAGCCAATTAAGAGCCAGCTAACTGGAGCCCCTTCAAGTGTGATTTTTCACAGGAGCGAGTGTGAAATCTCGAGGATCGAAATTACACCGACTCTATAAGCAGAGGCTGCTCTCTCTCTCTCTTGTTCTCTCACCCTCTCTCTCTCACCCTCTCTTTCGCTCTCTCGGTCTCTCATTCGCTCTTTCCTTAACTAGCAGGTCGAAGTAGCATGCCTAATGAAGCCCGCTCGGCAGAGCCAGGAGTGCATGTCTGTTGTCTCATTAACAATAGACCTAACAGTTACATCACCTTCAAATAAACAAAACCCTCAAACAATCCATGTGTTGGTCAAGGTTCAGGTGATAAAAGAGGATGAGTGAGTTTGCCCGCTCTCGCAGCGCAGTGTTGAGTTCTGGTATCTGACTCAGTGAGTGGGGATAACGGATGTCTTTCATCAGTGATTAATGGGTTACAGAAATACTCGCTAGAGCATAAGGGGGGTGGGGGGGGGAACGAATCAATGCGCGCTGTTCAGATCGATAGAAATAGACATTGCTGAGGTTCGGATTCAATTCTGTATCTTCTTATAAATGTCTTCCATGCAATCCTGCATCGTGTAAAAGGAAGAACAGCGAATTTTACCAGTCGAGTTTACACGAAATTGAGAACAATATTTTCAATAAACAACATCATTTTTCCTCTCCAGACGACCCAGCCACTGTCATCCACTCCTTGGTCAGCAAACACCACACCACTTGTCTCCAGGCAGAGCCCCGCTTGGTGCCGTACTTGGCCTTGAAACCCAGCCCCCGCTCAGGCTTAAGAAGGTGCTGCGGGAGGGTCCCGGGGGTCTCTGATTTAAACATAGTCTTATAGAGTAATCCTTCCGTGGACAGAAACCGGTAGACACCAGAGACATCTCAACAACAAGGAGAGCTGGGGCTGGGGGTGGTGGCGGTGGTTCTTACTGGTGTACAAACAACAACAAGTTCTTAATGGTGGTTCTAAATGGTGTTAGAACAACAGCGAGTTCCTCTTTCTTGTGGTACGTAGTGGTGTAAGAACCACTGGTACTCGGCTCCAGTCAATTCCTTTGTGAAATTGAGTGTGTGTGTGTGTGTGTGTGTGTGTGTGTGTGTGTGTGTGTGTGTGTGTGTGTGTGTGTGTGTG
>OLKM01000032.1:667675-672675 GCA_900291075.1 Melanogrammus aeglefinus | reverse complement strand
ACGGGGGTATCTTGTGCTAAATCCGTACAAACCTTCAGAATCACATCCATACCTACTAAAGCCCTTCTCTCCGGTTCCCTAAGAGACTGAGGACCTAATGGTGACCCCGGGATCAGGGATCATTCCCTGTCTCTCCTTATAAGACGTGGTGAAGAAGCAGGAATCCTCTGGGGGTGTTCTGAGGCTGGTTGGGGGAGGAGGTAGAAAGGAATGCTTTCTCTACTGTGCAGAAATCAAAGTAAATGGAGGCTGTATGAATATGGGTGTATGTGTATTGATAACATTGGTTCATATATAACGCTGTGCGTGTCTGCCATCGCTTCCCAGGTCGCCTGGAGGCGATATGGAAGAGGCCAACCTGGACTCATCGTCCCGAAGCAACACATGTTTTATTCAAAGTGTGTGTGTGTGTGTGCGTGTGTGTGTGTGTGTGTGTGTGTGCGTGTGCGTGTGCGTGCGTGTGTGTGTGTGTGCGCGCAAACGTGTGTGTGTGTGTGTGTTGCCCTGATCCCGCTCATCACCAATACGTCCCCGACGCTGAGGGCGAAAGCACAATAACACGGCGGCGCCCGTTATCTATTTGTACTGTACGTCGATGGCTCGCCGGTTCATGACACTGCGCAGCGCTGGTGCTGGCGCAGGGTACAGATTAGTGCCGGCGATATGTATTGACATGTGTTCCGTTTGTTTAGGAAGAGGGCAATTGATAAAAGGGGCTTAACCTAGACTTTAGCGTCCCCCTGGTGTCCCTGACGGCACTCATGGCATGTGACATTAAATGCGACGAGTGCGCTTCGTGTTCTTTTGCTCGCCGATGTTAGGTCGCCCGAACGCCTCATCTATTCTGCAGAAAGTATGTTCCAGGGATTCTCTGTTATTATCTCTCTTCTGTCTCTGTCTCTGTCTCTGGTTCTCTGTTATTCTCTCTCTCTGTCTCTGTCTCTGTCTCTGTCTCTCTCTGTCTCTGTCTCTGTCTCTGTCTCTGTCTCTCTCTCTCTCTCTCTCTCTCCTCGCTCGCTCGCTTGCTTTCCCTCTCTCAGCTTCCTACACTTTCAGCAAATATATAAACTTCTAGCCTAGATGTTAACATATCAAAGACACACACACACACACACACACACACACACACACACACACACACACACACACACACACACACACACACACACACACACACACACACACACACACACACACACACACACACACAAATCCCTGTATGCGTGTGTGCTCATAATATAACAACCAGGGTTTTTTCAATAGTCATATGTTGCCCTCTTCTGCTCACATCCACGTAGGTTTTTCCTTTTATACTCGATGACGTTTACAGTGGATAATTCACAATCAGGTGCTTGTGATCATCAATGCTGTGAATCGGCTCAGGCCTCGTCGGACAAGGGGTAGGTATTGGAGCGTGTCGGATTGCAGAGCCCTGCACACGGGAATCTACACCCTGAACAGCTGCCCTTTTTACCCTGGAGTCCAGGTGGCATGGGGAGGTATCCCTTCCGGCTGCTATTTGGACCACTTACACACACACACGCGCAGCGGGTCACGCTGTAGTGGATGTCTGCACGTTTCCACTGATTATTAGATTACGTAAGAAAACACTGTGCAGGCCTCATAGTTGGTAAACCCAGATTACACTGGATCATCATCCCTTTAGCTCCACCCCTGTGTGTGTGTGTGTGTGTGTGTGTGTGTGTGTGTGTGTGTGTGTGTGTGTGTGTGTGTGTGTGTGTGTGTGTGTGTGTGTGTGTGTGTGTGTGTGTGTGTGTGTGTGTGTGTGTGCCTTCCTATGCACGCAATGCTTGTGTAGGTTTTTTTTATAAGCAGAAGCTGTGCATGTGTGGGCACTGTGCTGTGTGGCTGTGCATGCTTTGTGCTCGTGGGCATGCTAGTGGTTGCGTGCGTGTGTGTGTGTGTGTGTGTGTGCATGCGTAGTGTTTGTGTGTGTGTGTGTGTGCGTGGTTGAGGTGCTGGTGGTGCGACGTGGGGTCAGGGGTCTGAACGATGCCACAAACACCACAGCCAGATGGGACAGAATCTTTAAGCAGCTTAGAGTCCCGGTAATCACGCGGTCTAGGGTTGCCATTGGCGTTGCGCAGATGCACCCGTGCGCAAGTTCACCATGACGCTGTTCTGTGGGGTTTTAAAGTGCATGCCTTGGCATCAGGTTCCTGTACGTAAGCAAATCCAATAGAAGAAAATATGGAGGGAGAAAAGGATAAACCACAGACCCAAAAAAGGAAAGTGGAGCAAGTGGTTGAGGGAGGGATGGAGCGAGGGAGGGAGGGAGGGAGAGAGAGAGAGAGAGGAGAGAGAGAGAGAGAGGGAGAGAGAGAGAGAGAGAGGAGAGAGAGAGAGAGAGAGAGAGAGAGAGAGAGAGAGAGAGAGGAGAGAGAGAGAGAGAGAGAGAGAGAGAGAGAGAGAGAGAGAGAGAGAGAGAGAGAGAGAGAGAGAGAGAGAGAGAGAGAGAGAGACTATTATAGTGGTCGACCATGCAGAAGCAAGATATCACTGAAACAATCCTGGGGCAAATGACGGTGTCATGGCACCCAGATCAAAGTGTGCATGGTGAGGGAGAGGATCAATAGGCCTGCCAATAGCAATCAGCCTTACATCGCAGGGAGAGATTGATCACAGTGTATAAAGAGATGCTCTGTGATGATAGGAAAATCATTCAATGTATAAATAGATATATCGAGATCTATAGAGATAAATATGAAATGTTTCACTAACCTCTCTTTTCCAACATTCTCAAAATAATCAATTCATAGTAAAACATATAACTTCTACTTAATACAAAAGTTACAAATATGATATTACCAATATCAACTTCTTCTTAATCTTTCTTAATCCATTTGACAGATTGGATTTGTTGAATTATGTTCACTACATGACTATAACACAAGCCGACGCGTCTTCCAACGCCTATATTCCCTCGGTGTGTGATCCCAGCGTGAGGAGAACCCTAGTCTGGGCAGCGGTCCCCTTCAGGAGGCGTTTGAGCAGCGCGCCGACCGGCACAGCAGCAGGAGACGAGCTGGTTTCAACAGGAAGAAATCGACAGAAGGCGGAGAAAAAAAGAGAGAAAACAAAGTGTGAAGCCCCAGAGAGGGGCTGTATTTACCTCCATGAATATTCACCATCGCAGGGGCGGAGAGGGGCTTCACAAAAGGAAGTGATCACTGATTTATTTATCAGGCCTATTCTCTGACGTTCTGCGGCATTATGTCACGGCTGGCGAGCGGGCGCTCTGATGGCTGGTACCTTTTGATAGGGTCATTATCGATCATGGTAGATCAATCAATATCGATGATTGCTCCGGGCGTATCTAAATAACAATGCTTCGGAAAATGCTGTGAATCTGTGTGGAGTGACTGCGGGGTGTGGAGGCATGAATCACCCCCTCGGCTTATAACAATGCTTCGGAAAATGCTGTGAATCTGTGTGGAGTGACTGCGGGGTGTGGAGGCATGAATCACCCCCTCGGCTTCAATGTTCTGAGAACATCTTGGCGTAATTCAGGTCTCAAAGGCGCAGGGAATACTTTTGTTCTCTCGCCTGCCTCTCCTGTGCCCTCAGACAGACAGACAGACAGACAGACAGACAGACAGACAGACAGACTATAAGTCTGTCTGACTGCCTTTGTTTCTCACTCATTCTAGCTCTAGCTCTCTCCCCCCCTTCCTTTCAATCTCTCTCGCTCTCTGTCACTCTGCAGAGGAGCCTCATATGACATTCATCTCGGCTTTTGACAGAATTAATTTGAATGCAAATGTCGCTGTGACGAAAGGAACCTCCACCAGCTGCAGTTCTGTTAGGAAAAATATCCCCAACTTCTAATAAAATCGCTCTGTGATTCTGCCCCCTCCCTCCCTCACCTCCCTCCCTCCTTCCCCTCCGCTCCCTCTCCTCCTTCGCCTCCCTCCCTCCTTCCCTCCTCTTCCCTCCCTCCATTCCTCCCTCTCTCCCCCTGCCCTCCCTCCTTCCCTCCCTCCTTCCCTCCCTCCTTCCCTCCCTCCTTCCTTCCCTCCCTCCCCATGCCCTCCCTCCTTCCCTCCCTCCTTCCCTCCCTCCCCCATTGCTGATTATTACGTGTGGAGCACAGTCGGTGATGGGGGTTGTTGTATCACAGGATTTATACCTCTTCATCTACAGCCATTAACATCCCAGGTACATAATGAAGCCAGCTTGCCACTCAATAGCCTAAGTCAATGATGGGATCAATAAGCGCGCATAGTCTTCATTTGTAATTTTCCGTCGTAGCCGTAAGGAATGTTTAGGTTGTGACTTATGGATCCCCACAGGAAGTTGGTGGGGGGGGGGTTAATGACTGGGTGCTTTGCTGCGCTCTCAGCTGTAAAGGATTTGTATAGGTAAGGTGTTTAACCCTCGGGCAAATCAACTAAACAAATGACTGGAATGAGAGCCCCCTGCACCCTCATGACATCATTTATGATCATAATAAGTTATGTGTTACTTTCTGTTTTATGTTCCTTCCAAATATTAAATCATTCGCAGGTCAAGAGGTGTCTAACCGCTCATTAAACAAATGTATTTCTACATTAGTCTGATATGTAACCTTTTACACACAATTTGTTTAAGGATGTTGTTGTTGAGACGGGACGTTTGATCTCTTCTTCCAACAGGAAGGAAGGGGAAAAGGCTGAGTGTCCTCGACTGTTATGCTGACTAACTATGAGCTATGTTCAGAGCTGATCATCTTTACTTCTTATTCTATCAAATATAGGGTTCATAGAACAGATGTGGCATCTACTTCATCTAATGACTAGCTTGTGGCTGGACTAAGCCCTTATGTTAACCACCCCATCCTCCCTATTAACCCTCCACCACCACCCGACTGACCCTCCACCACCACCCGACTGACCCTCCACCACCACCCGACTAACCCTCCACCACCACCCGACTAACCCTCCACCACCACCCGACTAACCCTCCACCACCACCCGACTAACCCTCCACCACCACCCGAC
>OLKM01000032.1:657675-665175 GCA_900291075.1 Melanogrammus aeglefinus | reverse complement strand
AGAACGGGTCAAGGGGTTGAGTGAGGACCACGGTGGTGATGATGATGATGAGTGGGTGTGGGTGTGGAGAGAGGAGAGCAATGACACGGTCGATGAGGAACGTCCCCCGTTTACGCGATTTTTCGATCTTTTGATCGATTCCTCTGAGGGTACCAAAGGAAAGGAGCCTGAACATGGACAGACAGAACCAGTGAGTCTTGGCTGCTTGTTCTCTCCCTTTAGTCGGTCCGAACGTTGTGACTGACGAGGTTCAGGATGCACACACCGCCCTTGTGATGCCCGTCAGACCATGGCTACGACTCTGGCTAGACAGGCGGCGATCCTGAGTGCTATTTTGTGGGCGACGTTGGAGCTAATCTGCACCAATGCGTCGTTGTGACTATAGATAAATGCACTGATGAGGAGTTTGAATCCGTTGGTTGCCGCTGCTCAACCACACATGTTCCTCACTTCCTCCCCCTCCGTCTCCCTCACTTCCTCCCTTCCTTCGGTTCTTTCTGTCTTTTACGTTATTTTAGTCTTTTGTTCTTTCTTACCTTCTTTGTTTCTTCTTGTTCACTCACTCCTGCTTCCATTATGCCATGTCACTCTTCCTCTCCCTCTCTCTCCTTCTGTCCTTTCTCCACGGAGGAGGAGGAGGAGGAGGAGGAGGAGGAAGAAGAGGCTTGTTCAACAGCCACAAGGTTTTACCAGGGCCATCCGGACCAGCTGTGCTCCGGCTTTGTCTCACAAACAGTGATGCACGCATGCTACATGCCCACAATCTATGCGTACACACATACGACACATTCACACACGCACATATGGAGATTCAAATAAATAACTCAAAAAAGGACAGCGTCATTACAATACCCACCAAGTTCTCCAAAGATCTCTCGTGAGGTGTCCTTTGCTTCAACGTACTTTACTTTATAATTAAAAACATGACAAGCAGTCAATTCAGTTTTCTATGTTGTCTATATACCGCAGTCACCAATCATTCTTATCCAATGTTTGATAATCACAACTGTCGATTTAAAGGCAGAGCTAGCATCCCTGAACTTGCCTAAGGCTAAAAAATTGATTCAGAATTTAGAGAGTGAATCAAACTGTTCTGTTTGTAATCTCAATTTCTGATACCCGTTGTCCGAACATACGTCCCAGAATGTCTAATTCAGTTTGTGCCGAAGCTTATGAACTTATTCAAATTCTTAAACTTAGTTACTCATCATGTTATGAGAATAATAGGGTATTTGATGTGCAATTGATAGCAAATCATAGCAGATATTTCAGTTCCGTGTGTGCCACAATGTTGGAGCAGGCCTTTTCTTTGTTTTTTTAATATCATTTAAATGGGGTAAATGCTCACTTTGTATCTCTGTCGCTCTTCTCCTCCCGGACCTGGGGTCAGCTTTTGTTTCTTGTTTTGTTCCTGAATGCCCTGTCAGAAACAGCCGCTATAGTCTTCAGAGAGCTAACTCAGCACGTTGACGCTGAAGTTTTTTTCAGGCCTTCTTTTTTTGCTGAATATTAGAAGAGAGCTACAGGGCGGCGCTTCGCGCGTGTGTGCATGTGTGTGCGTGTGTGTGTGTGTGTGTGTGTGTGTGTGCGTGTGTGCATGTGCGTGTACCATGTGAAGTGTGCGTGTGTGTATGAGTGTGTGATAACTTCTGAATTCAGGGCACGTCCACATGCCAGGCTGCGTTTAAGAACAGTAAAGTTTGCCGTATATGATGGGATGTAAATCTGACCATCGAGCAGAATAGGAATGTTGCCCGGCTCCCAGTGTTGATGATGAGCTAGCATTTTTAGCACCCCACCCTCGCCCCCGGCCATCAATCCACACACACACACACACACACACACACACACACACACACACACACACACACACACACACACACACACACACACACACACACACACACACACACACACACACACACACACACACACACACAGATCAGAGGTTGAGGAGCAGTTGAACAACATCAGCATAGCAGTCAACCCATTGATAGCGTGCACATCAAAGGGATCAGAGTAAACCTTCCGACGCCCAACACTCCTCCCTCTTTTTTCTGAGTGAACAGAAAAAACAAAACGCCGAACAACTCTCCGGAATTGAATTTGAGGAAGTTATAATGACTTCCCCCGCGCTCTCTGATGTCAGGAAGAATGTGATGTGATGGTGAGTCGCATTTGACTAAACTACTTGAAGTCCAGGCCGAGGGAACGGGAACCTGCGAGGATGTAGATGCCGGTTGGGCTAACCCGTACGCGGTAACGTTTATTGACGTTGTTCCAGGCCTGGGCTGCCTTGGTTACAATTAAAGAGTAGCTTCAGGCTAAAGTCGTTACGCGTCTTCAAAATTAGCTTTTAAATTGACAAACATTATTTGTGTTGTTCATGGCGGCATTCAATCGGGATCCACATAGGATTTTTCTACTGTCCATATTTCTTTCCGAAATAAGGACCATGGGGCACAGCGGAAGGGGGGGGGGGGGCTCAGGCTCTCCATGAGCAAGGCATCCCTGTTGCTTGACACGCACCGATTCACTGCACCCATTTTTGTGTGGGATTGAATGCAAGGCATAAACATTAAAGCACTGAGGTGGCTAAACACTTGGAGTTTGTGTACCACTCGCCCTAGTTATTACACACCTCTCCTTTGCAATCTCATAGACCCAGTTTTTCTTTTGCCTCAGTTAATTCGGTACCTTGCTTGCTGTCTCTCCCACTTTGCCTCTTGCCGTGTCTAAGCGCCTGTGCTGGCTGTAGTTCTCTGGCTATTCTTCCACAGTTGCCTTTGTGTGATACAGTTATATGGCCTTTATACTAGAAACAGGTATGAACACATTGCTGCTGGAGAAATTGTCTTCTTAAAATATTTTTTCGAAGGATTATTAAGAAATTAGATCAAAAGAGTGCTCTCTCTCTCTCGTTCTCGTTTTTATCTCTCGTTCTCGTTCTCGTTCTCGTTCTCATCTCTCTCCCTCGCTCTCTCTCTCTCTCTCTTCTCTCTCTCGCTCTCGCTCTCGCTCTCTCTCTCTCCCAGTTTGTCTTTCCCGCTGTTAGTAGTGAGACAAGTGGAAGATAATTTGGGGGTTAGGTCACAGCGGGCCTGTTGAGTAGAGAAATGAATGATTACCAGGCACTGTACTACCAGCTCACCTGCCTGATGCTGCTGCTGCTACTGTACTGCTTTTCCCTGGGACGGGGCGGGCGTGCGAGGTAGAGAGACAGTGGGATAGAGAGAATAGATGGTTGATAGAGAAAAGGATGAAGGCAAAAAAAAGAATGGAGAGAGAGTGAGCGAATAGATTGCTGTATAGAGGGGTGTGAAGCCAAAGAATGACGGAAGGAGATTGAGTGAGGAGAAAATAAACTAGTACAAAGAGACGAGAGTGGGGAAGGGCTGAATAACAAATCAAATTGAGGGCAATCCTTACCCCTGGGCCAATTACTTAGTGAGTTGGGATGGGGTTACGCAGGGCTAAACACTACTTCTGAGGATAGCTCTGCTGTATTATCTGCTGGCCAAGCAGGTGAGCTGCTGGAGCTAGCCAGCGGTTGCAGAAGCTTTGACTCCCTGGGTTGCTAACCCGTGCCCTGATTGAGAATAGACTCACATGAAGACAGTGAAGTAAGAGGGAGGCTGGCAAAGTGAGTCTAAAAATAGAGCTCATTCCGACCCTCAAACATCATTGAGTGTTCCAAGAAATCTCAGGAAAAGACTGAGATGAAACTGGTCATTCTATTGGCTATGTGTCTAGAAAATTGGGATTGCAACGCAGTGTTGTTTATTCCCCCCATACTTGGATTTCGCCAACTCATCCTCCGGAGGGAATATTGATTACAGAAGAATTAGAGTCCATATGAAATTAAAAAACTGAGAACATTTATTTCTGGTGTCCAATTGCTTTGCTTTTAACTAGTAGTATTTGGTCAAACAAACAGAAACAAAATGTGTAGAACTGTTGACTGTTCTACTTGTGTCACCACCTCAAATATAGGCCAACAAACGGACCTCCAGCACGTGTTCATATTCAGAGGGCTCCGGCTATCGTCTTTGATGCGCTGCCCTGTCCCTCTCTCAACACACCTCATCAGATGGAGAGCTTCTGTCAAATGCCACTTCAGTCTGAATCTGTGAGAGCCATCAGACTGGTGGGGGTGGGGGTGGTGGGGCGCGGTTAAAAAGGGACTTAAAAGAGAGTTCTAAACAGCGTCTGCCAAATCGCAAAAAACAGAACCTCCTGCCAATCATGTCTTCTTACTGGCAGATGAGCAAACTCGGCAGGATGTCACCCTTGCATGCGCAGACGCTACGGCTCAGAGTGCCCGGGTGGTGGTGGTGGTGTGGGTGGAGGAGGTGGTGATGTGCAGTATAGCGCACGGCCAGACAGGGAGTGTGGTGGCTGTTACCCCTGTTACTAGGTGTCTCCTGGCTGTTTCTGTCTTTAGGAGAAACTCAAGCCCCTGGTGGCAGGTCAGCTGTCGTCAGAGAGGTCGCGAGGGGGGAATGTGGTCCAAACAGCAGGGGTCTCGCTGTTAACATGGACGGTCGCGCTTTGGATTACAGTTGTACCTTGTTCCCCCGTTGTAGGTACCAACATATTGTTGTGTGTGTGTGTGTGTGTGCATTGATGTGTGTTTGTGTGTATGTCTGTGTGTGTGTTGGTGCCCACGCATGGATTTGTGTGTGTTTGTGTGTGGGTGCCTACACATGGATGTGTGTGCGCGTGTGTGTGTGTGTGTGTATGTTTGTGTGTGGGTGCCACAGTTGGATGTGTGTTTGTGTGTGTGTGTGTGTGTGTGTGGGGGGGGGAGGGGGGGTGTGTGTCTGCCCACAGCATGGAGGGTGGTTGTGTGTGTTGTGTGTGTGTTGTGGTGTGGTGTGTGTGTGTGTGTGTGTGTGTGTGTGTGTGGGTGTGTGTGTGTGTGTGTGTGTGTGTGTGTGTGTGTGTGTGTGTGTGTGTGCACTGATGTGTGTGTGTGTGTGTGTGTGTGTGTGTGTGTGTGTGTGTGTGTGTGTGTGTGTGTGTGTGGGTGCACTGCCCACACATTGATGTGTATGTGTGCATGCAGCCATCTGTTTGCTGCTTTTGCGATGGTCTTCCAGGCTTATGTGTGCACAAACGGCGGTGGCCTACTTTAACTTTCTGCTCCGTCACTCAGTACGAGCTGCCCGGCACGATATCTTGTATGCTAACCATTAGCTCCTCTACAGATTGTTATATCACCAGTGCTTTTCCTTAGAGACGTGGACATAACGAAGAGCAGGACATGACATGTATGAAAGATGGGCACATGTGTGTGAGACTCACAGGAGGTTGGTAATGACCGCTTTGAGCAGTTCAACTACCCGCTGTTATCCTCAACGCACCCGCTGTGGTGTGTTGGCGGTGTAGGTTTTATGGTGGTAGCACTAACATGGCATGCTACTAAGTATTTTTTGTAGGAGTTTTGTTTTGAGGACAGTGTTTGATCTGGAGGGGCCATGGGCCGTGGGGGGCTCAGGGGTCAAGCTGAGTAGGAGGGCCAGGGGATATGCAAGAGATTTCCAAGGGTCATTCTGGTGGTCGGGAGCTCATTGGGCGAGACTGAGGAAGGGAATGATAAGGATCACGTTTGTTCATCAATTAGCAGGAGGGGGGGGGGGGGTTTTGGGCAGCAAACCGACACAAGGAGAGTTGTGTGGACATGGTCAGACACAAATTTAGAAAGTCATTATCTGACATTACTTTGACACACTGAGGACTCCTTGAAAAACACGGGTAAGACCCTTGAGTTTTACCCCTGCAGTAATTGAAGCGATGGGGTAAGTCCTGTTCAAAGCTTTTCTAATGCCACTAATCACTAGGCCCTTTGAAATCCACCTCTCTTATGTGTGTGGGTGCACAGATTGTTTCATAGACACAGCCCTGGGTTCATATTCCTCCAATGGGATATAACCCAACAAGATCAGCAGTGTACACCTTTTGGATGTCTACTTATACCTCTTCTGTTCATTACCTGTATGTGCAGAGGTTGCTATCAGGGATAATTAAATCAGGTATGTCTCGTTCTGTTAAATTGTTCCAATAAGGCGGGATTCCCTGTATTTCATGCAGTGCTTAGAGGTTGTTGTCTTACTGTTTTTACCAGTTATTAAGCCATCGGACGTGGACCATCACTACACGAGAACAGATTATCAATTAACTTCCTTTTCTGTTGCATCTACTAAAACAAACACAAAAATTAGTTGTAACAGTTTATTTTATTTTAAGGGGTGTAATGAACTTCTGATTTATTTATGTGTATACATTTTTATATAACTAAATTGGAAGCTTTCACAATTGCGTAATTGCAAAAGACAAAATCCTGTTTCTTCAGGCGGCTTGACCCAAGTAGGCTAACTCTGCAGGGGAACCACCTGGCCCGCTACTGGGTCCCAGGAGGCCAGGTCTGGTCACATGCTGAATTGAAGTGCTCAGCACGCACTGACGGGACGACTGTCGCTTTGAAAAAATGAATGAAGACCTTTTCTAATGTGCTGATGTCTGTTAGAAACTGGCCTGGCCCTGTCCCAGCCCTGTCCGTCCCGGCCCTGACCCCGTCTGTTCCCCGTCCTGTCCCAGCCCTGTCCGTCCCGGCCCTGACCCCGTCTGTTCCCGGTCCTGTCCCAGCCCTGTCCGTCCCGGCCCTGACCCCGTCTGTTCCCCGTCCTGTCCCAGCCCTGTCCAAGCCCTCTTAGTTTCCTTTGTTTTCTAGACTGTGATGCTTACGTCCAAGACTAATACGTTTATTAAAAAATAGCATATACATTTTCAGTAAAATTTTATAACACCAGCAAGTCGTAACACATTCAAACCAAGAGTAAAGCTACCGGTTCATACATACCGGTGTGTTTATAAATAACGGTGTTGCCAAATATATGTGCAATCAGTAACACATGGATACTGTTTGCTGTGCTGACTAAAGCCTGCATACAAACAAGGCGATTAACAATTGGCATTTTCTATTCTATCTTTGTTTCTAGATTTGATTCGATCTGCTGAGGAAAATGAAGTACAAACAGAAATGTTTGGTCCACCGAACCTCGTGGCATTTTCATTTTCAGCATTACACATGGGGTGTGTGTGTGTGTGTGTGTGTGTGTGTGTGTGTGTGTGTGTGTGTGTGTGTGTGTGTGTGTGTGTGTGTGTGTGTGTGTGTGTGTGTGTGTGTGTGTGTGTGTGTGTGTGTGTGTGTGTGTGTGTGTGTGTGTGTGTGGAAACAAACGAGAATGCGTTTGATTTGTTTCTATGTCGGTTGTGCCCTGAGGCGTTGCTCTTGATGAGGTTAATGCGAGCATCTGGGCTACAACACAACGGCTCCACCTGAGTTTCACACGGAAGGTCGGCCTGCTCACTCATTCCCTCCATCGTCTCTCCCTCTCTCTCTCTACATCTGTCTCTGCCGTCAGCCTCTCCCCAGCACCATCAACAGCCCCACCACGTCCTTCATCTCCCTGGGCTAGGCCCGCTGTGAACCCCCTC
>OLKM01000032.1:600175-655175 GCA_900291075.1 Melanogrammus aeglefinus | reverse complement strand
TTGGTTAGCAGAATCCTTCTTAACAGTGCATCTTTTCACCATGTTTATTTTCTGTCTGTATTTTCTTCCTGACACACCAATCTAATTGAATGTCTCTTTGAAGAAATGTAATGTTATTCCTCACCTTGTATAATTATTTCAACATTGCAAATTAGTTACCTACAATATTGTTAAATTATTCCCCTACTGCATATGTTTCACCCACCTAATACACATACATCTATTGGTTATCCCACAGCTGAAATCAAATCAAGGTAACTTCCCCTGCTTCTGAATTAATGCTGTAAAGACGTTAACCCGACCATGCTTGCTGGCAGGCTTAACATTTCAACCAGTAATATCATAACATGTTTCCCCTCACAGAACGGCATCAGACTCGCTGGCTGGCATGTCTTCACTTCCATCATCCAATTAAACCCTGCAGAATCAAATCACATGTTTCTGCTACATCTTGTCCCGTGCTAATTACATAGTTTAATAGAAAAGATGTAGATGGTAGATGGTAACAAACTGCTATCACTTGTTATGCAAAATAGTATCTTTCCCCTACACAGAAAAGAGTTATAAACAGGAAAAACATAGCCTTTTGTTTTGTAACAAAACAAATTAAAATAATGTGTTTGCTGCCTCTACGGTCTTCATGTCCTTACAATTGGAGCCATACAAGACTATGAGGCGTTCACCTGCCATGTATCTACCTGAACCGCCCAGGGGAGATGTGTGAGCGCCTCACACATCTCCCATACTGGATTCAGAGAGCAGTGCGTCTACATCGCGAGGCGAGAGGTTTAGGAGATGGTGGTAAGACAGAGGTCTTCACACGGTGGCAGCAGTGGAACCCCTCCCGCACACATGGGAGCCCAGACTCCTACGCTGCGCTCGCAGGCGTCTTGCAAAATGGATGTAACTGCAGGCAGTAGCTTGTAAGCATGCCAGCAGGGAGTTAGCTAAGGCTGCCAGTCAGCCAAGCGCCGGTCGCTTTGTGCTTGGCCTCGGGGCAGCTCGGGGTAGGGGGGGATATATATGGCATAAATGAGAGTCAGAAAAAAAGCCCCCTTGTAAACTCTTCAGTATAGGGACAGAGCTCTGCATGGGAGAAGTGAAGGGCATGCATATCAAAACAAACAAACCAAAAGAAGGGACAACTCTTGTTACTTGATCCCGAGGAAAACCTTCTCAGTGCCTAAAGTATCCTGAACTAACCACACACGATGCAACGACAACACTATTGTTGTTGGGTCGTCATAACAATCAGCAATATTCACAGCCAACAGCATGTGATACTTGTGATCAAGGTGGTTCAGTGGCAATAGAACCGATTGTGTTTGTCACCACTTAACCTTCTGGTCGGATGTCATGTCGTCCAGGAGATTGTTCGACTGTAGAAGCACAGTTTAGTAGAGGCGGCGATGCGTCTTGGTAGGATATCTGAGTCCGAAGATGAGGCAATGGCAAGCAATCAAAGAGTAGTTCTGTTTATGAGTAGATTTGTCTTTTTGTCTTCTGCCTCCTCGATGTGTCCCTAAAGACTTGCTGTGCAAGCCAATGTTGACACAAATATGCAATTCATTTGCATGGTAATGCATAGGGGGTCAGGCTCGTGCTTACGGGCGTATGTTATTGTGTACGTTACAAAATGTGTGTGTGTGTGTGTGTGTGTGTGTGTGTGTGTGTGTGTGTGTGTGTGTGTGTGTGTGTGTGTGTGTGTGTGTGTGTGTGTGTGTGTGTGTGTGTGTGTGTGTGTGTGTGTGTGTGTGTGTGTGCGCGTGTGCGTGTGTGCGCGCGCGTGTGCGTGTGTGTGTGCAAACATGTGTGTGCTGTGCAAAAGTCTGTGTGTTTTTTCTTTGGTCATGGCAGCTTAGGCTGTGTGTGCTGTGGGCCTCTAATCCAGTGTTCAGAAATGAGCCCTCCAGCTGTTACGGGCTACGGAGACCAGTGCCTCAAGGAGGCTTACAGATGATAAGATGTTCCTCCCATCCACCTCCCACTAAGATACTTTCCCCTCTTTTCCTCCTCTTTTTTGATCTTACTTTCTCTATTGCTTTCCCCTCCCTCGTGCTTGCTCTCATCATCTTTGATTCCTGTGCGTAGCTTCCTCCTATCCTTTATTTTCAATTCCTCTACCCCCCTCCCGTCTATAGGTTGTAATCCACCGTGCTGGCGGTCCGTTTGGATTTAACAATACATAGCCGTGGTAATCGCAGGCTGCTCTTACAGTCCCAGGTCTTGCTCAGGGTCCTGACCCGGTATTAACAACTTCCTCCCGATAGTGCTGTAATCCTCCAATGGGGACACAGATTGATGTTGTGCAAGGGAACACGCTGAAATGACGAGAAACAAATTTGTATTGCAGATTAACGCGCTGATCTAACCGATTGTTTGTTTTCGTTGGCAAACTCAAATGGTATGTCTTTAAGCAGAAGTGGGAGTCAATACAATGGGTGCTGTGTATGTGTGTGTGCGTGTGTTCATGGCTGACGCACAATGGGGAGACAGTTAGAAGTATAAGGCAACACTGTGGTTTCCTGTGGAGCCCCTTGTTTAAGCATGTGGGTCTGCGTTCAACCTAATTTACTTAAGGGACGTACAATGATGTTCTTTGTGTTTGTGCATCACGACCCGCTGTCGCAACGAATGAGCGTCTTCTCCTTTGTGCCGTGCAGTCAAGTACAGGCGTTTGATGAAGCACACGATAATAATAACACGAGTAACTAAAAGAGAGACATCTTTCATCTCTGTAGACACAGACAGATCTGTTCACGCCACTTGCTTTTGCAAAGTGTAGTAACGTTTTAAGATTATGTCATTACTCATCGTATCAAGCACTACTCAGAGCTGCTTATAATAATAACGACCGTGAACAGAGCCGTGTCACTGACCATCTTGGTCAGCTAGCGTGTGTCTTGAGCAGCAGAGTAAGTCAGTCAGCGAGCAGAGAGAGGCATGGTCTTGGAGTGTGTGTGCACGCAAGTGCCCATGTTGTGTAGTCTGCCAGCAGACGCTAGGCGTCAGGAGGCCAGCCGGCTACTGACAGACCGAGGGGAAGCAGAAGGCCTCCTGTCAGCTGCAATATGATGGGTTAGCGTTGCAGATTCAAAGGCCAACGCGACACACACACACACACACACACACACACACACACACACACACACACACACACACACACACACACACACACACACACACACACACACACACACACACACACACACACACACACACACACACACACACACACACACACACACACACACACACAGGTTGAATCAGAAGTGCACCTCCATCGAAACGAGGGACGTATCATCGATCATGCAAAATACACTGTTGGACACATTTTTGGGGTAGTAATTGGAAATAAATGGATGAATAGGTTCAGGGGCAGGAGCGCTGATGGACGATATGATGGGGATGTGATATCTGTCTTGATATCTGTCAATGACCTCAAGCCGTCCACGTGGGCCTCGCTCATACCGTGCGCTCATGTCAGGGATGGTCATCATGTCAGATTAGCGTAACAAGGAGTATTCGCAGGACGCCATCAATTACACACACAATTGAATCACGAGCCAGGCTTAGATATGATGGCTTCCTATCATGGGGGGGTAAAACCTGAATGAATGTTTACGGGAGTGGGGTGTGGTGGGGGGTTGAGGAGGGGGAGATTTAACTGGATTTGGGCTTGGATTTGTGGATTTGTAATGTCTTTAGCGATCACCAGATATAGTATGATGTTTGTCATTATGTGTGATTGACGATACCAGACAACCTTTTGTTTTTTTTGTCAGCTCAGTAGAGTTTGGAGTTCGGATGTCTGTCTCATTTGGGGGGGGGGGGGAGGCTGTGCGATGTGCAAGGCTTTGTGGATTTGAGAGACAGCGATATGATATTCCTCCTTGCGCCATGCCAACGAAGGCTTCGTGATTGTACAAAAATGTAGGATGTGGTGTATACACACAATACTAAATACTCTCCATCATATTTGGTGCAAGGAAAAACGGCGGAAAACACAAATAGTTTTTCCCCTTGTCACTTGCAAGCAGTTGCAAGTCGTAGTCCCGTGGGAGTGTTCGAATGACATTCTTCTGTCTCTACCCGTGTCTTTCACGCATCTCTTCATCTCCCATCCTTTCCCTGTTTGAGTGCGGGGTTGTCTTCACTCAAACGTATGTCACACTCACACAATGCGCCGTCACGGCCCGCTACATGGTGCGTGTGTTTCTGTGTAGAATCCCGACCATATCAATAATTAACAACGATAAATAAGTGACAGTGATTGCCTCAACAACAATGTATCTCTCTCGCCGCCTCTCTGGTCTCTGTCTCTAATTTCTCTCTCTCTCTCTCTCTCTCTCTCTCTCTCTCTCTCTCTCTCTCTCTCTCTCTCTCTCTCTCTCTCTCTCTCTCTCTCTCTCTCTCTCTCTCTCTCTCTCTCTCTCTCTCTCTCTCTCTCTCTCTCTCTCTCTGTCTCTCGCACTGTTTCTGTGAATGACTCTCTTGCTGTCTCTGTCTTTCCGTCTCTGTCTGTGTCTCTGTCTCTCACTCTCTGTCTATCTCTCTGTTTCTGTCTGTCTTTCACTCTCTCTCTCGTGTATCTCGCTTTCTGTCTCTGTCTCTCTCTCTCTGTCTATCTCTCTGTTTCTCTGTCTCTCTCTCTCTGTTTCTCTGTGTCTGTCTCTGTCTCTCACTCTGTCTATCTCTCTGTTTCTCTGTCTCTCTCTCTGTTCCTCTGTGTCTGTCTCTGTCTCTCACTCTGTCTACCTCTGGTTCTGCGTCTGTCTCTGTCTCTCACTGTGTGTCTCTCTCTCCCTCTGTCTCTGTCTCTCACTCTCTCTCTCTCTCCCTCTCCCTCTCCCTCTGCCTCTGTGTCTGTCTCTGTCTCTCACTCTGTCTCTTCTCTCTCTCTCTCTCTCTCTCTCCCTCTGCCTCTGTGTCTGTCTCTGTCTCTCACTGTGTCTCTCTCGCTCTCTCTCCCTCTGCCTCTGTGTCTGTCTCTGTCTCTCACTGTGTCTCTCTCGCTCTCTCTCCCTCTGCCTCTGTGTCTGTCTCTGTCTCTCACTCTGTCTCTCTCTCTCCCTCTGCCTCTGCCTCTGTTTCTGTCTCTGTCTCTTACTCTGTCTCTCTCTCTCTCTCCCTCTGCCCCTGTGTCTGTCTCGGTCTCTCGGCCCGTGTCCCCCTCTCTGACCCTCCCTCTGCCTCTGTCTCCTGCAGTGTGTGTGCGGGCGCTGGACGTCACCGTGTCCCAGAACAGCATCCAGGTGGCGCGGGGCCAGGCGGCCGTGCTGCCCTGCTCCTTCACCACCAGCGCCGCCCTCAACAACCTCAACATCATCTGGATGGTCATCCCGCTGTCCAACGCCAACCAACCTGAGCAGGTACACCGCTGCAGTGCGCTAAACCACAGCGTGGTACACACTGTACCCCTAACCCCTAGCTGCCAGAAAACGCCAGGCCCAATGTGTCATCAATGGGCGTTTGATAGGGCTGAACGATTACTGTAATGGAATTCGGATCGATATTGTGATTTAATAGAACTTGATTTGAAATTCTCGCAAATTTTGGGGGAATTGTTAGTGTTGCTGACTGGAGATCCGAAAGATTTGTGTTTTTCGCTTACAATTCAATCGTTGAATAAAGATGTTGTATCAATTCATGCATCAATTCATCTCAACGCATAGGCCTGGCCTAAAGGAACTTTAAAAAGAAGAAACACATCCTAAATCGCAATCGCAATAATGGTCGAAAAAAATCGCAATTAAATGATTTCCCAAAATCGTTCAGCCCTAGCGTTTGATTGGGCTGTGAATAACCTGAGCGAAAAATAACAAAGTGTGTTGTTGGTGGATTCTAAGCAATGGGGGTGTTGAGTGAAATGTCAACTTAGTGTCATTAACATTGATGGACAGGGTAAGTTTTTAATCTCCCAAAGTCAACATCCAGAGAAAGGGTAGGCTGGCTGTAGCCGTTGATTGGTTACGTTTAGCGATGCAGAATTAATTAACAGTCAGGGTGATACATTAGAACCGGTTAGAGACGGAATGGCACTTAACCTTCAACATTCAGCCCATAGTCAACATCGCTTATGGACACTCAGATCTATCACCTGCCCTGTAAATGTCAGTTCACAGCCACCTCATTGTTAAGATATAAATCGAATGAAGTATCAAATATGGTGATTTATTAAAACCTACCAGCCATTGTCACCTCATATTAGGGCTGCTTGAATTTGAAAAAAATCATAATCACGATTAATTTGTTCAATATTGAAATCACGATTATTCAAACCATTATTCTTGAGTTTGAAAACATTCTGCATTTCTCTCAAAAAAACTCTTTGTAACTGAGGACAAATTCTCTCTAAAAAAAAACAACATTTTTCAATCTAAAATGTTCAAATGGAAAATAACGTACAAATATGTATCCAGCTGTTGCATTTCTATTAAACATTTATGATAATAAAAAAATTGAAATCACAATAAAAATGTGATTAATTGCACAGCGCTACCTCATATGTGTCCATGTTTTGGCCACCACGCAGCGAGAGCTGTTTCCACAGTGTTTAGACCAGTACTGAGTCTCCACTTGTTCCTTGTTTATCCGAACCAACGCTTCATGTATACAAATACATACCGGATGGTCATACTGCCGTCCCACATCAACATCACAGCGTAAACAGGTACACCTGGTCTAGTATTTGTGAGAAACCCTTTCCTGCGTAGTGTATTTAGAGTTGTCTAGGGTAGTGGAGTAGACTGTGTGTGCTCTGTAATGTATGTAGAAAGTGTTTTTCTATCAGCGAACCCGCTGTGCCGTGTGTGTGTGTTTTGGTGTTGTTGGTGGCTGCTGGGTAAATTCGTCCCTCAAAGCAGCATTTTTTAAATGTATTACTGGAGAGAATATCCTTCTAATACGGTGTGAACTGATTTGAGTTGTTTGTCTGCGGTGAAACAGGCGAGGTGAAAGATCGGTGCACAGCTATACCTGTGCCGCCTGAATCTCGCGTTACCGTCGCTGGATTCAGATATTCCCATTTTTACCAAAACAATTGAGAACCGCTTTTAGCAATGCTACTGCTACTCCTCAACCGCACTTGATGGCACACTCACACACACAAGCACACACCCACTCACGCACGCAAACTTTTTGTTAGCCTTTGTTCGTTTTTGTATTCATGTGTCGAGTTGTCAGGTTTTTGACTTCCACATTGCTGTCTGTCTGACTGTCTGTCTCACTGGCCTTTATTCTGCGTGTGTGTGTGTGTGTGTGTGTCCGGTGTGTGTGTGTGTGTGTGTGTGTGTGTGTGTGTGTGTGTGTGTGTGTGTGTGTGTGTGTGTGTGTGTGTGTGTGTGTGTGTGTGTGTGTGTGTGTGTGTGTGTGTGTAATATGCAGCTGCAGGCCCTACAAGCTCACCTGCCTCCCATCACTTTGAACTCCGACGCCGGTCGCCCGTCCACATAATACAATCATCTTCTGCACTAATTACCCCCCGCCCACGATGGGCGCTTTGGCGCAGCTGTTATCAGCACACGCACACACACACGTACATGCACAAACACACACACACACACACACACACGTAAAGGCACACACACACAAATCAGCAGCAAATGGCGAATATAACCCTTATTATAGTGGAGCAATTTATTCAGGGCTTTAACATACAGTACGACCTGTGTATGGTGTAGAGTTAGATATATGCTAGGCTTTGCAGGCGGGCGCGTTGGACTGGATTTCAGTACATGGGATGGTTGTGAAAACAAAATACATGAGCACATTCACACGTCCACAAACTTCACACTCTCTCATTAGATAGTGATGTGGAAAGATGAAGGAAACGAGTCCGGTAATGGATGAACACACTCGTACGTGTACGCACGCAAGCGTACAGCCACACACACACATGCACACATACACACACACACATAGAGTCAAAAACATAAGCTCTGTGAATATGAAAGCGAGCTGCATGACCAGATCGTACACTTAGCCCGCGACGGACGCACGCGACTGTGAAATGCTAGCCGGGTATTTTCGGAGTGGTGCATATCCATCATCGTACCCCCGGTCACATGTAGCATAACATGCCTTCACAGTACAATGCCCTGCACAGGCCTGGCCGCACTTACGCAGACATACCTCCCCCGTCCCTAAGTGTGCTGCTGTATCTTTCAATAGAGACGACCAGAGCGGTCTGAACGCCCGCATCAATGCATGACAGAGCACCGGTTGCTGTTGTCGAAAAGAACCGAATTACATGCATGGTATGCAGTGTGCCCATCAATGCGCCGCATAGGGTTGGGACGCCGCCACGATGAAGAACTCTCCTGAGAAATGGAAGGAATATTCTTTTAGTTGGTTTAGTGTTAAAAAAAAAAAGATCACATGTCACCAGCCTATAGCAGTTGGATTTGAACAGTTGGCAGATGAACACATCCAGGATTCCTTATCGATTGCCTGGCCTGTATTTTTTTTAATCCGGCCGTTTTAAAGACAAACCTCAAAGGTAGACTCTGGACCCTGTCTTTGTGTGTGTGTGTGTGTGTGTGTGTGTGTGTGTGTGTGTGTGTGTGTGTGTGTGTGTGTGTGTGTGTGTGTGTGTGTGTGTGTGTGTGTGTGTGCGTGCGTGCGTGCGTGCGTGCTTGTGTGTGTGTGTGTGTGTGTTTTTGAAGTGGAGATGTCAGAGGACAAGTCAACGCTGCCACATTTCACGCTGAAGTCTGGAGCGACTGTACAAGGTCACTTTGGAGGGAGCTGCTGTCACCGGTGATTAGCGCTGATGCTAAAAGCCATGAAGAATGACTGAACACAAGTCCCCACTCTGAAGCAGTGCGCTCCGCATGGGGTCGGCCTTGCGCACCCTAGCTCTGCCCCCTGCATGTAACTCTGAGAAAAGTGATGTCGCTGCTCAAAAGTGGTTATACTTTAATTCCCCCATGTTTCGAAGGGCGGTTAGTAGTTTGTAGTAGCGTTCATTGTTGGGCAGGGATGCTGCCCCCCCTGTAAGCACCTCTTGAGTTCACTTTCATTAAGCAGAGGACAGTGAATATGCACGTAAACACAGTTTTTTTACAAAGATGGATTTTCTATGGCACAAGTGTACACGTGTGTGTGTGTGTGTGTGTGTATTGTCACTTGATAATTTCTGTTGGTCATGGCGAGATCAGATAGCTTGACCTTTGTCCTGTCTGAGCCATACGGTATAAAATAATCCACACAATCACACACACACGGCCCACGCAGCCCGAACCCCTCTGGATAGATAAAAGGGGATCCATGGGGCTAAACCGTTGTTGATCCAGCTACGATTGCAATGCATGCCATCCACGGCGAGTTACGTCCATTCTGCCAGACTCAAACAGGTGCATAAAGCCGTCTCTTCCTCCCGGTCTATAAAGGGTATTTACGGCCCTTAAAGGGGTAGTACTCTGTGACATGAAAGCAATACATCAGCGCTTAATGGAGGCCTTCTGGATCCAGCACGGGGAGACGTAACTCGACGCTGGATTGTAACTCACAGGGAGAGCGTAGTATCTGCGGTGGCTGAAGTGAGTCCACAGTGACCAGCTCTGGTTTGGAGTTTGAGGAGAGGGGCTCATTTGTCTGAGTCTGAGCCCAGGCAAGGCGTGTTGGCGGACAGGGTGATGGCGGTGGAGTTGCTGTAGAGGCCCGCTGTTAAGCTGTAATGGGCAACATCTGTCGCTGTGTTGTAGATGATCAGGTCCTGATCTCTGGCTGACCCCCCCCCCCCCCCAGCTGCCTGCTGGGTAGGGATGGATCAAACTCCGGCTTCGCTCTCACTCTGATGACCTATATGCCGGTTCCTAGCCTCCTTTCCCCTCTTTCCTTTCCCTCCGCCTCGTTGGCTCCTCGTTGCCCTGCCTCTGCCTCCTATACCTCTGTGTTCGTCTGCAGGGTCCCTGCAGAGTGACACCGCTGTGTACCGGTGCAGTTCACACCACACTACCATCTGTGTCATACCACCGCGGAGGGTCGTAGAGACACATCTGTTGGGGTTTTGCTGCGGCCGCATATGCCGCACGTCGTGTTGGCACCTGTTTGGCTCGGCTCTGCACCGCAGGTTGGCGCTGTTGTTTAAACGATAGATCAGTGTTGGATCAGTGTTGCCGTGTCAAGAGGAAGGGTTGTACATCATGTCATCTAAATTAAATGAGATAACCAAATAGGACTTGCTCACGTGCCGATTAGAAATATATGTGATCGTTTGATAGATAATTATAATTTGATGAACTCTTGATGTTACTCGGATATGAACATTTTAAATGTCATATTAAATTATTTCCCAGTCCCCTGATAAATCGTGAGAACACAAACTATCATGGTTCTGAATCCCAGGTTGTATCTCTTCTTGTGAAACATCACCCGGATCCTGAAGGGAACAGGAGCCTGGCATCACGTCCCAGGGGAGGGAGAGGGGAGCCAGGCTAACAGGCCCAGGCTAACAGGCCCAGCCAGCCGGCCCCGATGCTCTGCTCCATTGGTTCAGGAGGACAGCACCCCTGGTGCCTCAGTCCACCCCCCTGGTGTCTTACGGGGGTCAAGGAGCGAGGCTGTGTGGGGTATGTGGGGCTGTGATTTGAGATCTCAAATCAATGCAATCATAGGACACCTCTGTGTGCAAGGGTGATATTTCAGAGCATTCAGAGTTCCCTATTTGTCAAATCGCACAGCATACGGACAGACCGACCACTTCTGTGCAGCGTTTCCATTGCATTATTGTACGCACAGCAGGCAATTTCAAGCAACAAATTGACTTCCTTAAATATGATGAAAAATATATTCTGTTATGTGAAGCTGCCAGGTTCATTTGCATATGCCAGCAGCTATGTGGGAATATTTTTATGATAACTGTGTGATCTGAATAACACAATCAACGGAGACCTTTAGGAAGCCATCACTGAAATATGAGTTCAGCAAGAATATGAAAGAAAAAGTATATATTCCTTCTATGGAAATCGACCTAGAACCTGAGAAATCGATTGTGTGTGTGTGTGTGTGTGTGTGTGTGTGTTGTGTGTGTGTGTGTGTGTGTGTGTGTGTGTGTGTGTGTGTGTGTGTGTGTGTGTGTGTGTGTGTGTGTGTGTGTGTGGCAAATAGCCAAATACTGCTCTGTGTCAGCAATCATAGGCAGTCTGCATATGGAGAAGGCGCAGTCATCTCTACCCTTGATATAACTATGTGATCTACTGATTCACTTGGTTGTAAATACCTGCACGGTGTTTTCATTGTTGTGTGAGACATAATAGGCTCTTTATTAATATTTGGATGCTATGGTGTTGTAGTATTGGTCATTCCAAATAAGTTAATCAAGTGTGTGTGTGTGTGTGTGTGCGTGTGCGTGTGCGTGCGTGCGTGCGCAAGCAGTGTCACAGACTCCTGTCCAATAATACGGGTCAAAGCACATGTTGAGTTGTGGTCACATTTGCTGCTGGCTGTATTCAGTCAGTGTGGTGGGTGTAGTGGTTATGATGGTTTCTGTAGTGGTTATGATGGTGGCTGTAGTGGTTATGACGGCGGGCGTATTGGTATGTTGTACGGTCACCAGGGGTGGTTCGTCCTGCTTGTCTACTCATGGGCGTCTCCAGTAGTTCCAGAGCAGGGACTCTTAGGGGCTGTCGCGCCCGTCTGTAGGTACGTCAGACTTCCCCGTGACATCCTTCCTCCTCTCCGACTTTGCCTGGCTTAGAGAGGCGGCGGGGTCAGGGGGTCCATCCGTGAAGCCGCTCACGTAACCGCGACGCGTGGACGTTCCATGTGGTGTCGTCTCATTACAAAGAATTTACATTGTTCTCTGACGCACTCTCTGAGACCGTGAAGGCAAGTAGCATCTTGATAAGTCATGTGTGCGCTTAGCATGTCAAGTCAACGTCACTGTGGGATGTATGTCAAGTGTTGTCAATCATATGATCCGAGTTGTAGTCTCGCTGAATGTCGCTGGATTCCCCCAACTCTTTCGCACGCACGCACGCACGCACACACACACACACACACACACACACACACACACACACACACACACACACACACACACACACACACACACACACACACACACACACACACACACACACACACACACACACACACACACACATGACATGGATCTCCCAGACACAAACACACAATACTGTATGTCAGGGAGAAAAAGGTGTGGTTCCAACAAGCCGTCGGACACGCAGGGTGAAAGCCGAATCAGAAAGCAGATTATCGGCCATGAAGTATGAAAGAGAGGAGTGTGGGCGAGTGACCCTGAGAGAGAGCAGGAGAGAGAGGATGAAAGAAAGGCAGTGAGAGAGTGTAACAGGGGAAGACCGGTCAGGGAGACGGGAATAAAAGTTACTGTGCTAGAGCACGCGCGCACACACACACACACACACACACACACACACACACACACACACGCACACACACACACACACACACACACACACACACACACACACACACACACTCACACACACACACACACACACGCACATGCACACACACACACACACACACACACTCAAGCTGGGGTTGCAGGCTCTCCTCACAGCTGAGGAGCTGCCTATTCATCTGCACATAAGAGGACAAAGCGAGCGCGCAGTGTTCAGGAAATTGCAGCAGCGCAATTGACAATCGCACACACACACACACACACACACACACACACACACACACACACACACACACACACACACACACACACACACACACACACACACACACACACACACACACACACACACACACACACGCACTGTATCAGTGGTGCTGGTCTTTGAACAGTTCAATGAGGGTTCTTTTCAACCAACTGAATAGCCCCTCTGAATCCCCTCCATGTTGTGTGTGTGCGTGCACGTGTGCATGTGTTTGTGTGTGTGCGCGCGCACGTACGTGTGTGTGTGTGTGTGTGTGTGTGTGTGTGTGTGTGTGTGTGTGTGTGTGTGTGTGTGTGTGTGTGTGTGTGTGTGTGTGTGTGTGTGTGTGTGTGTGTGTGTGTGTGTGTGTGTGTGTGTGTGTGTGTGTGTGTCGTGTGTCCCTTCCTCTTTTGTTGGTGGCTCAGCTGAGGGGTTGGGCTGTTTCTGTGCAGATCTCACAGAGCAGCAGGTCAGTCCCAGTTCCCAGACTGAGTTCTGGACCGGGGACGAGAACATACCAACAAAGAGTACCTTCCTCAGAAACACTTGGGTTCATTGGAACACTGAGTGTTTTCTTTAGATGTTTGGCTTTTCTTTCGGCTTTTACTTTTTTCTAAGGCAAAATACCCTGGTGGGTAGTTTCCTGTGGCTGATTCATTCACTGAATTCCTATATTTGAACAGGACAGAAGACCTGTAATCCCTGGCTTGCTTGTATCTTAATACAACTATGATAGAGCACCCATTTATATATAGAGTAGCATTAGGATTAGTCTGAGTTATCCCTTTATGCCGTCCTTGTGAGCTATTTGTATAGCGGACTATTGCTTGTCTCATAGAGCTCTGTCTCCCTCTAGTGCTAGAAATGTGTAACCAACTTTTCACAAACGGAAAAACAAGTTTGCCCCATCCAACAGAAACAACAAGTGAACCCTACATGAGCCCCGTTCCGTGTCCTAGCTTACTTAACACCCTCCCCAAGCCTGGCCCCTCAGGACAAAAACACATAAAACCACCATGGCTACCGAGAGGAGCTGGAACGGGAGGCCATCTCCTAGGAGCCCCACATTACCACCTACCCCCCTGACTCACTGTTTGATTAACTCTCATTCATCTCGTCCTTTCTTTGTTCTCTTTTTATCATCCCCTCATCTGGCCTTTCCTCAACTGCATAAATCCTTCTACCACCAAACCCCCTCTCTCTTCTCCTTCTCCCTCCCTCCCTCCCTCTCCCTCCCTCTCCCTCTCCTCTCCCTCCCTCCCTCCCTCCCTCCTCCCTTCCCTCCTCCCTCCCCTCCCTCCTCCTCCCTCCCTCCCTCTCCCTGATCTCAGGTGATCATCTACCAGGGAGGGCAGGTCTTCAGCCTGGCCAACCATCTGAACGGACGCGTGGGCTTCGTGGCCACCATGCCCAGCACAAGTGCCTCCATCTTCATCAACAACACCCAGCTGACGGACACGGGCACCTACCAGTGTCTGGTCAACAACCTCCCGGACAGAGGAGGGCGCAACATCGGCGTCATCGGCCTCACTGTGCTGGGTACAAGCAAGCCACACGTCCCATGACACTAGAATCCCACAGATATAGCGTATCGGCGTACTTGTTTGCTGATATGAAAACATGTAACCACATTTAAACCTCTAAATGCTTTAATCCGAGCACATACACGCACAAAACTAACGGTTCTACATCATGTTCTGTGTGAAGGTTAGCAGCTCCGCCCCATACCACTGCTAATTGGTTCCTTGAGCTCATGGTGTTAATGTGATGTTGCTGTAGCCCGAAGCATTGCTGGAGGGTGAGCAGCAATCCAGCAATCCACCCCCTCACCCCTCATTCACACCAAACCCGTCACGTGAGCGAGATCTCTCGGTCCCGCCGATGCATGCATCGTCAACCACATACTCATAAGTTGCTGATTTGATGGTCTTATTGTGCTGCAGAGTTAATTGAATGCTAAAGTCGCTCACTGCTTTGTCTTAACCAATGGTCTCCATATGGTTTAACAGGGGAATGAACGGTTGGCTTCCCCGTTGACGGTACAGTCAATCTGGAGAATTGGATGCGCGTGAAATGATGCCACACTTTATGCTCCTCTTATGCAATGATTTTGGTGTGAACTAGGGTTAACCTGCCCATGGTTACATAGACCCACACTGGATACTTCAGGAAGAGCAATGATATGCCGGATGAAACGAGACGAAACAGAACAAGGATACATACACAGATACAACATATTATAAACAAACACGCGCGAGAATACGCTCCAGAAACTTTTGGGGTCAAACTCCCAAGAAAGGGATGACTGTGGGATGTTCTGTGAGAATATCCATGATTCATTGTGGGAAATAAAATAAAACGGGGAAGAAACAACCCCGCCAGCAGAACAGAACTTGGTGGTACAGCGGGTCCGCAACACCCCAGAAAAAAACCAATTTACCACTGCTGATCCGGAAACTTCATTTCTCTAATAGTGTTTGTTCATTCATGTCATCATTCGTCTCCATATCATATCCCCATCACCCGCTATTCTCTCTACACACCCTCCCCCACCACCACCACCACCACCATCACCGCCACCCTAACCACCATCACCCCCTACTCTCTCCCTCCTCTCATCCCCGTCACCGCCACCCTAACCACCATCACCCCCATCACCCCCTACTCTCTCCCTCCTCTCATCCCCGTCACCGCCACCCTCACTACCATCGCCCCCTGCTCTCTCTCTCTCTCTCTCCCCTCCCACCCCCCCAGTGCCCCCCTCTGTGCCTACGTGCCGGGTGCAGGGCTCCCTGGACGTGGGCAGCGATGTGCTGCTGCTGTGCAGCTCGGAGGAGGGCACGCCCACGCCCTCGTACTCCTGGGAGAAGCTGGACGCGCTGCCCCGGCTACCCCACACCGCCATGCAAGGTACTGCTAAACACATCCTGGCCGCCGCCGCCGGACTGCCCTTTTGCCCCACCTTTGCCGGTAAATGGGACACACAAACGCACACAAACGCACACACACGTACAGCAGTGTCATGGCAACAAACGACAAAACAAAGCAGCGCCATCGCCATGCTCCCGAGCCTGCACCTCTCCCCCACCCTTTCCTCGGTGATCCTGCTGGCAGGGTGTTGAAGTGGACACTCTGTTTGTGTGTGTGTGTGTGTGTGTCTGTGTGCGCGTTTTTTGTTGGATACGTTTGGACGTTTGTGTGAGTGTAAATGTGTGTGTATGCTGCGTTTTTGTGTGTGAGAGTACATGGGTGTGTATACTTTTCATACAGCCGTGTGTGTGTGGATAGGATATATTTGTGCTTTCTTTGTTTACGCGTGTGTGTGCGTGTACATGTATTTATGTGTGTATGTGTGCTGGGGTTTGTGTGTATCCATAATGTGATGATGGATCGGTGCTGTTTGTGGGGCTTTTGCTGTGCTGTGGCCAACTCTGCACTGTGTTTACACCCAGGCCTTGTTAGAAGTACAAGACTTATGGGTAGTGCGTCCGTCATAGAACCCCAAGATCACTCCCAGTAATCACCTGAACCTCCGCTCCCCTCCCAACTGGAGGCTGTCAGGACTGGTTGTATCGGCGGTGCAGTTGGTCCACAGTGTCTGTAATACAGTCGCTGTTCTATGCCCTGTCGTAATCTTATCCTATCATTAAAATGTCCCTGGTTACTGGAAAGCTACTCCTTTTACACTACCGGTCCACCTTCGGCTACGTCAAAGCTATGTTGCTGCGTGGGTTTGAGCTATGGAGTCTGATCCAGCCGCAGCTTATTATTATAAACTGTAGAGTTTATTGTGCAGGTGTGCGCCTGTGTGTAATGCATGCCTCTGAAGCAACTCGTAAAAAACAAGTAGCCTTTTCTGGTGGAATCCAGTTGTGTGTTGTCAAATACTCTAACCTCATCGAGCCATTATCAAACTAACACCTTTTAACAAAACAAAGTAAAGTTCCCTGTACTCATGTCCTTTTAGTATCATTGTGTGTAATGCTGATGAACAAAAGGCTGTTCTTGGTGATTTTGCTGGTCTATGACGCCCTCCAGTGGCAGAAAAAGTCAACACTGTTAAAACAATTGCGACTGTTAATCCTAATGCTGTGGAGTGATTTAATCACATCTGAATCCAATTATTTCTTTAACTTAACCGTTGTTTAGTTCACCCATGTAATAACAGATCTGCCTTGCAGTTCAATATCAAGATGTAGGATTTCTTTTTTAACTCAGTGTCCGGTGTGTTGGGATCGTCCTGTGTGGTTTATTGTTTACTTTCATTGTGTGTGTGTCTGTCTGTGTGTACGTGCACCTGGATGCGTGGGTGTGTGTATGCTTGCCTACTTGTTTGTTTGTCTTTCAAATCCTTGCGTGTGTGTGTTTCTCAACATGCTGTGGCCCTTGTTTGTGTGTTTGGCTTCCTCACCATGCCCTGGATCTTGTGTGTGTGTGTGTGTGTGTTTCTCACCATTTGGCGAACCTTGTGTGTGTGGGTGTGTTTCTCACAATGCCGTGACCCTTGTGTACGTGTGTGTGTGTGTGTGTGTGTGTGTGTGTGTGTGTGTGTGTGTGTGTGTGTGTGTGTGTGTGTGTGTGTGTGTGTGTGTGTGTGTGTGTGTGTGTGTGTGTGTGTGTGTGTGTGTGTTGTTGTTGTCTGCCTGTGTGTGTGTGTGTGTGTGTGTGTGTTGTGTGTGTGTGTGTGTGTGTGTGTGTGTGTGTGTGTGTGTTGTGTGTTGTGGGTGTGTGTGTGTGTGTGTGTGTGTGTGTGTGTGTGTGTGTGTGTGTGTGTGTGTGTGTGTGTGTGTGTGTGTGTGTGTGTGTGTGTGTGTGTGTGTGTTGTGTGTGTGTGTGTGTGTGTGTGTGTGTGTGTGTGTGTGTGTTTTCTGACCCTGCTGTTGGTTCCGTGTGTGTGGTGTGTGTGTGTGTGGTGTGTGTGTGTGTGTGTTGTGTGTGTGTGTGTGTGTGTGTGTGTGTGTGTGTGTGTTTCTGACCCTGCTGTGGTCCGTGTGTGTGTGTGTGTGTGTGTGTGTGTGTGTGTGTGTGTGTGTGTGTGTGTGTGTGTGTGTGTGTGTGTGTGTGTGTGTGTGTGTGTGTGTGTGTGTTTCTCACCCTGCTGTGGTCCTTGTGTGCGTCTCCTCCAGACCAGATGCAGGGTACCGTGACCCTGAGGAACATCAGCAGCAGCACTTCTGGTCTCTACCAGTGCTCCTCCAGCAACGCTGTAGGCAAGAGCACCTGTCTGCTCAACCTGCAGGTGGTCTCCCGTAAGTACACACACGCACGCACGCACACACACACACACACACACACACACACACACACACACACACACACACACGCACAATATCGCTGCCACACATGGACAAAGCCAAGCAACAAACAAACACCAGAGAGACACCACAGAAACTTTTTGGTATTGTTTTATTTTCGCTCGCTTGCTCTCTCGCGCTCTGCCTCTTGCAGAAATCCTCTTCTTAAAACCCACACACAAGCCTTTCTCTCACCCCCCCCCTCTCTCTCTCTTTTAACTCACCCTCTCTATCACTCCCTCTCACCCCCCCCCCCTCTCACTCACTCTATCTCTCCCTCCCTCTGCCTCCTTTTCTCTCAATCACTTTCTTTGTCTCTCTTTGTCTCTCTCCCTCTAACACCAACACAATAAATAAATCCACGCAGCGTGCCGCCGTGTTAGCGTTCCTCCCGACAGGCGGCTGCAGTGCAGCCAGAAGTCAGAGTGAATGACAGGTGTTTCATAATCACTCATGCTAACTCATTACCACGGCACACCTTGACATTGTTATCATCTGCGTCCAGACACGATGACAGATGGCTGCCTTAATGAGGATTAGATCACACACACACACACACACACACACACACACACACACACACACACACACACACAGACACACACACACACAGACACAGACACACACAGACACAGACACACAGACACACAACACACACACACGGTCACTTTATAGACTGGCGAGAGCAGCCTCTTACACCACACACGCCACAGCACAAGGGCAGAGAGACACACGGTCATCACACGACAGGCGAGGCACACACCACACACACACACACACACACACCACACACACACACACACAACACACACACACACACACACACACACACACACACACACACACACACACACACACACACACACACACACACACACACACACACACACACACACACACGGAGAAGATCCGCATTGGGCTCTTTCTTCTAGGGACACTGTTTAATTAGGAAACATAGCATAGGCAGAGACGGAGGGAAGAAAGTGAACTACCAAACTTGTACAACACCGGCAAATCTCCCCATAAAGGGTCCAGTATGTAGCGGGGCGATAGTCCTGTGGCTCTAATTAAACAGGGCTGTGAACAGCGAGGGAAGTCTGTAAAGTTTCCGACCTAATTGAGCCGCCCAAAGCTCTTCTTGTTTAACTTAACAGTGAGGCCATTTGTTGTGATCAGATCATCAGAGTGGCGCTCACACTCAAGGACAACAAAGGACCGAGGAAAAACAGCGACGCACATAGCAGAGATATTTAAGAAACAAAATAAAATAGAAAAGGGTTATTCCCGTTTAATATCGCTCCAATCTCCATCCGTGGCTCCATATGTTTGTGTCCTGTCACTGCTGTCCTGCAGCATGTACCGCCTTTCCTCAAGCTGTGGAGAGGCTGGTATTTCTAGGGGTGACAAACATGAAGCTGCTCTGCATCCCCTATGCCTGATGGCAGAAATTGTGCCGCGCAAGGAAGGGTTGACATAAAAAAAAAAAAAAACGAGTTCATAATAAATAAGAAAAAAAGGCACTGCCACTGGCGGATGTTTTAGGAGTGTTGGTTTTGAGGCGGCAAGGTTGACCGCTCAAAGCATAGCGGTCTCATTAAAAACAGGAAGGACGTTGTCATGGGAGCAACTTTTTTGCCGCTCTTTCACTGGTTCCCTCGCTCTCTCCCATCCTCTCCGGATTCTCTTTGGCCTCATTGTTATTTCTCTTTCTTTGCTGTCACCTCTTTTTTTTTGGTCTCCTTCAACCCCTGGTGTCTACAGCTGCCCCCCACCCTCTCTTTCTTTCTCCGCCTTCATCTCTCTCTCTGTCTGTGTTGCCCTTTACTTTCATAAGCGCCGGTAGGCCTATAGTTTGGGGCAGATTTAGATGGCGTAGCTTCTGACCATTAGGCTAACGGCCAGAGCATTAACATCAATGTGTTATTCATGGTGCATGCTACACAGTGGCTTCTTTTTGAACAATGTGGGGCGTCCCAGCCTCACTAATGGGCAGCCGTTAGATCATCGAGGTATTAGGCTTAATTCGCCATTGTCTTTTTCCAAGCCGTTAGAAGAAGAGCAAACATGTGTAATGTGTTATTTCCCAGGCAGGACCGGCAGTAATGCATGACATGAATGCGTGGCTGGCCCAATCGGCTTTCGCCATGCGATGTGTTTTGTTTTTCTGGTTTGCGAGCACTATTTGTTGAAACATTTGTTTAAGTGCATGCTAATGTGTTTGCGTAATGCTTCTGGTGGGTAGAGCGGAATACTTTTGCCATCATTTAAAGTAGCTGACGGTGCTTAGCATACTAAACAGCAGGATTGGAACTGAAAGTAACGGCAATATTTGAAATGCCAAGCAGCCCTCTGTGAAAAATGACCAGTTTTTGAAAAATGATTCCAATGACACAAGTTTACATTATCTCAGCTTATTCATCCACTCTGTATACTGTGTCTGTAAAACTATGTGTGTCTGCTCCTCATTCCAAGTCCTTGAGCCACACATGCATCCCAATATTAACATCAGGCACATCCCTGCCTATGTACACTGTCATGTTCAGATTAAAAGGTAGCCTATCATTGCGTAGCATTTAGGTTTGAGTAACAGGAGCGGTTGTATAATAGTTTCAGAGCGAGAGGAGGAAGTAAACGTGGCAGGAGAAGGTCGAGCCAAGCTATGAATATATGCATGTCTGTCTTTTTCCATTCCTTTCTTATGTCCCCACCCCCCATCTGTGTGTCTCAGCCCAGCCCCAGAGCGTGGGTCTGGTAGCGGGGACCATCGCCACGGGGGTGCTGGCACTCATCATTTGCTCCCTGCTGGTGGTGGTTTCACTCTTCTACTGGAAGAACAAGAACAAGTACGACGAGGAGGAGATCCCCAACGAGATCAGGTCTCTCTCGTCCTCTCCTTTTCTCTCTCTCTCTCTCTCTCTCTCTCTCTCTCTCTCTCTCTCTCTCTCTCTCTCTCTCTCTCTCTCTCTCTCTCTCTCTCCTCTCTCTCTCTCTCTCTCTCTCTCTCTCTCTCTCTCTCTCTCTCTCTCTCTCTCTCTCTCTCTCTGTCTCTCTCTCTCTCTCTCTGTCTCTCTCTCTTCTCTCTCTCTCTCTCTTCCTTCTTCAGTCTCTCTCTCTCTCTCTTCTCTCTCCCCTCCCTCTCTCGTCTCTCTCTCTTCTCTCTCTCTCTCTCTCTCTCTCTCTCTCTCTCTCTCTCTCTCTCTCTCTCTTCTCTCTCTCTCTCTCTCTCTCTCTCTCTCTCTCTTCTCTCTGTCTCTCTCTCTCTCTCTCTCTCTCTCTCTCTCTTATCTGTCACTCTCTCTGGGAAGCTCTCTCCTCTATCTCTCACTCTGTCTTTGTCCCTCTTTTTCTTTCTCACACACTATCTCTCACTCCCTCTGCCTCCCTTTCTCTCACTCTCTCTCTTCCTTTGTCTCTCCTTCCCTCCCTCCCTCTCCCTCTTTCTCTGTATATGATCTATCTCCTTCTCTTTCAGGTACACACACACACACACACACACACACACACACACACACACACACACACACACACACACACACACACACACACACACACACACACACACACACACACACACACACACAGGACTCCCTGAAGCAGATGTTTTTGCTAAGCACCGTTGCATTTACAGTTATAATGATAGCCTGTGGGGGGCAGGATTGGTAAATAAAAGTACATGGTCGTGAAAAATGAAAAATGAAATTTCTTGCCTCCCACCTTTCCCCTTTTGCAATAACTGAACTGGCAAGTTACACCCTAAAGCCACTGAAGCCTGTGGTGCATAGTAATGCATATTGAAGCCATCAATCTGTTGGTTAGTGCAGGCGTAAGCTGTATGCCTTCAGTGCTTGTTGCAGTATTGCCAAAGTGCAGCATTAAGAATTTACAGTGGCAATGAGATGCACAATACAAGAAAGGCATTTTAGGTTCTCTTCGGTAGAATTCCCTGCCATTTCACAATGAAAACAAAACAGATTCAAGATTGCAATTGGATTGAAAGACTTTATTCAGGTTTATTTTTTCTTTTCCCGTACAGACTTTTTTTTTTATCGCCACAACCTAATTTGTCTTTTGAAACATTCTGCTGAAGCTTGAGTTGTTCAAATTGGCTGCAATTTCTCCTCAAAATTACTTCATTAATCAATTTGTAGATAAGTCCTTGTTGCAATATTTCAAGCACGGGTTGGCTGGTAGGATAACATCTGCTTCATTTTGGGCCTGACTGCCTTCCCTGCATTCACAATGTCTTCAGCAAATCTTCCTGCCTCAGGCCGCTGATGCTTTCCACTTACGCAGCAAATCACAATGGAGATTTTCCCTCGGACAAATACATCAGGTGCCAGGCGCCGCGACTGCTACATTACTAAGAAGAAAAACCCTCTGTGGGTCAGAGAACCCTTTTTAAAAAGATACCCGGTCGCGTAAACAGAGCTTGAATTTCATTATCGCAGATGTGGATTCCCCAAATGCCCATTTAGAAATCGGTAAATGTTTTAATCAAATGTACGAGTGGTGGTGAAAGACGATGGGGAACGGCCATCTGTTTCAGGCAGGAATAAATGACGGGAGAACGGCGATTGCTCAGATGTGTCAGTGCTAAAGGAGAGCCTTTAAGGTTACCCGGCTCGGCGAAGACGCAGGGTGTTATGTTCCATGATGGAGGATTGGCAGTTGACCTCGTTGACTTCTTTGCATTTTTAATTAGCAATGTGTCTATGTTTTCAGTCTAACCATTTGCATGGTTGGATCAGATAAGGTTTGAAGAGGGATTTGGCTTGGTCATGGTTTTTTCTATCCACCGCACTTAAAAACCCATTGCATCGAGTTTATTGGCAGTAACAGGAAGCACTGATGCTAAAATTGAAATGCTTCAGAACCTGAATGATTGTCCTCTTTTATGTTGAGGTTTAAAGCAGCTATTCATTTTCTTGTTCAGTTGCAGCCTTTAAATAACAACAACAACAACAACAACAACAACATGCAGATTTATATCTCCGTTATCGGAAAGGAAAACATTTTTCCCACATGGGGAACAGGCCAGCAGGAGGACGCCATGCCACTCTCTACATTGACATCACATTTATTTATGTAGCTGGCGCTTTTATGCAAAGTGACTCACAATAAGTGCGTCCAACCGCGAAGATACACCCCATAAACGCCACGAACCATGAGAGCACATACAAATCAGGAAATAGGCTACGAGCCTCAAGTGCTAACATTTTAGAAACAAGAGATTAGTCTTTTTCACGGGGCCAAGAAGCAGTCTGAACAGATGAGGTTTTCAGTCCGGCGCGGGGGGATGTGTACGGTCTGTGCGGTCGTGATGGAGTCAGTGGGGAGTGACTCCACCCCACTGACTCTCCCATCAGGACCGCTCAGACCGTACACAGGAACCATGACTCCAGATGGGGAGTCGGGGGGGGGGGGGGCTCATTCCATCTCTGACCGCGCCATCGCTGAACCCTCTCCTCCGCAGGGAAGACGACCTTCCGCCCAAGCGCTCGTCGTCGGGGAAGGCGTTCCATGCCGACGCGTCCTCCTCGGAGAACGACACGCTGACCTCCACCAACACCTACAACAGCCGCTACTGGCACAACCCCAAGCCCAACTACGACACCAACTCCTACACGCGCTACAACGGCGACACACGCCACACCTTCTCCACCGCCGCCACGCACGGCACACACCCGCAGCACGGTCAACACCCCGGCCACGCCCACCCCCACGGCCATGGCCACGCGCACGGACAAGGGCACGGCCACGGCCACGGCCACGGTCACGGGCCGGCGCCGCAGCCGCCGCCGCCCCCACCGGCGTCGTTGGCGGCGGGGGCGGTCTCGGCGCCGGGCTCAGCCCCGCTGCCCCGCCACGCCCCGCCCCAGCTCCAGGGCACCACGGCGACGCTGACTTCCTCCTTGGCCAACGGCGGAAGCCACACACTGCCGCCGCCCAAGACCCTGGTGGTCACCACGAACTCGGCCCCCTCCCCGGCCGTGAAGACGCGGAGCAACGGGGCGGCGGGCCACAAGGGGGCGCCGGCGTCGGCGCGCGGCCAGCACACACACTCGTACGCAGTGAGCCAGGCCACGCTGGAGCGCATGGGGGCGGTGCCCGTCATGGTGCCCGCCCAGAGCAGAGCCGGATCGCTGGTATGAGGTACGGGATGCAGTGGGGGTGGGGTGGGGGGGGGGGGGGGGGGGGAGATAAGCGCTGGCCTCTGAAAGCCCCCCTTTTTAACCCCACTCAGGTCTTTTCCAAATCAAAGTGGAGACGGACGCACGCCCTCACCTTCCTCTCCGTCGCGTGTTCAATGGAGAACTCACTCTGGAACGTTCCGTGAGACCGTGCAGGCCAGGACAGCCTTTTCCCTTTAACCAAACCACTCTTGCTGTTTTTTTTTTTTTGTTCTCTCTTTTCCCCACCTATCTGTCGATCTCGCTCCACCTTTTTATTTTTATCTCACTTGGTGTTCAGAGAGTGCTTGTAGGTCGTGTCCACAGCCACCGGGGCGGGGCTGATTCATGGTGCCCCAGTTGTCACTCCCGGTGGCCAGGACGCCTACTTAATGATGTTGGTAGGAAACTCAGAAGGACCGTATCCCAGGGAGTGGCCCAGAGTGATTCACAGATCTCTTGCAGAAGAGGAAGCCATTGTGACTGAATCATGTCAACGAATCAGCAGCAACAAACAGGATCTTCATCTCCATGTGTGTGTGCTTCTGTGTGTGTGTGTGTGTGTGTGTGTGTGTGTGTGTGTGTGTGTGTGTGTGTGTGTGTGTGTGTGTGTGTGTGTGTGTGTGTGTGTGTGTGTGTGTGTGTGTGTGTGTGTGTGTCCATCAATGCATGATCAAACTGAAACAAGCTTGGAACTCACGAACATTAAAAGAAGAAAAACTAATGATTAATGCATGTGTGCTTTGTTTGAAAAATCAATTTGAGATTATTTGCAATGCTTTCTTCTCACGTTTTTATTTTGGATTTGAACTGAAACAGTGACGCAGATGATAATGGTGATGAGAAATGAGTTGTTGTTGTTAGAATGTGTTACCTGATGCTATCTGAATGAAGGAATTAACATATACTTGTTGGATGAAATATGCACGGGAGGTTTATTAGGAGATAAATAATGGCAATTTCACGGGTTGGGGCTTGGCTGTCAAAATAGTTTTTTAATATTTTGCATCTTATGTTACATTATTAACCATTTTCTTTTAGGTTTTTGCACTTTTTTAAGCAATTTTCCATTTCACTTGCTCTCTTATAAACCATACCTGTCCCTTTCAATTGCAATGCTTTATCAATGGCGGAAAAAATATTGTTTTGTACATCCTGTTGTTGAAGAATTGTTACAAGGTATACAATGACATCATGGATAGCAATGGCCACTGGTAGATTTCACAAGCCCTGTATGTTCCTGGATAATTGCACAACAATTTCCATATAGATCAGATTATATATTTTGAGGTATGGCTCAAGTCCACAGAGCCATCAATTCGGTTTATCTCCTATCAGTGCTGCTTAAAAAATATGAGGATGTCTACTTTCAGAAATGATATAAGAGAAAATAGGAGGAAGAGAACTAATATATATATATATGTATGTATATATACACATATATAAATATATATAATGAAAGACGCAAACAAACAGTTTTTTACTGTATATATTGTATCTAACACTGATAGGCTATGCTAAGGGAGTAAAACTATTGATGATCTAATTCTTAAATGTACAATGGATGATTCAATTACATCAAATACTGTGTCTTAAATGTACGAATTCTTTGGGTTTACAGTCATTTTTTACAGTTAACACTATTTTAATTCTATAGACTATTTTTAGATAAGCAGATACATTTTTTGTCATCAATCTTCTTATGACCTATTGACCCTATTTTAATTGCGGGTTTCGCGTTAATTTGAAACACGCTGAAATACCATATGTTTCGCCATATGTTTAGATACAACAGTATTTATAATATTTTTTTAACCAACAGTTACTAGATAAACAATACTATATAAACACATTAAATCCATTGGAGAAAATGAATAAATGTATACGTGTGGAAATATGTAATTGTCCCAAAGTCTGCCAATCCTTCTATAATCTTGCTACAGAACATTAATAATGATTACCTTCCAGCAATGATGCACCTCCATGTTAAAAGCTATTCTCTGTTCAAGTTGAAGTTGTCTCTCGTTTTGTTTTTTTTGTCCTGAGGTGCTGGCACACTGCCCCAACAAACACTCGACTGATAAATGTCGGCCGAAATTGGCCCACAAGCAATTCAGCACCGCCACGTCAAGAAACCTCACCAGCCCACCACCCCCAACCGGAGTGGCCCGATGTATGTATGTGTGCTGGAGCAGTGTGCCAACCCCTTAATCAGGAACAGACTTCATTAGCAAACAAGGCCAAAAAAGAACAAATCAAAGTCCCTGTTGTCACGGCTTTGGATTCCGCCGCCACGTCTTATTGTTATTAAAAATCACCAAGTCCTTTGCTTTTGGGGATCTTTCCACTCATCACACCCTGCATGACTTCCCCCGCAAAACAAATGTGCACTGCGCCGTGGTGTCAGTGTAGGCCGGCCACCCACCTCCTGTGACAAGAGGCGATGGAGAGATGGGAATCCTATTCCAGGGAACACACATTGCTCTCCCTCTACCCTGGGGCCGCTGAGAGATGGATCCACCCGATGCAATATTGTGGTTTTTTTTCTAAATGTGTTCTGTGTGCAGAAATTCGCTGAGAGGAGAATATGAGAGCAGGAGTTTGGCACTGCTGCAGACTGATGAAGGGAAAAAAAAGTATGAATAGCAATTAAATAACTCTATAAACCCAATAAATATTCAGATGATGAGAGCAGCAAGCCAAGCCAGGCAGCCATGTGTTTCAAATTACAGATGATGCCGTCCACCTCTGAGACAGCCGTAGAAAATTAATGAGATCCGCTGCGTTCCAGCCATCACCCCAGTCGTTGCATATGCAGTTGTTTTCCATATTTTTATTGTATTCATGTTTTTGTTTTATAATGTGTCAATAATATAATAATATATTGAGACCTGGGTCAGATATCCACCAGTCAAGCTGCTTGCTGTGGTTTGTATTTATCACATTGAGTATTATGGACTTAAGTCTATCAATCATAAATAAGAATAAGTAGGATAATAATAGTTTGACAATTTTCTGACTATTGAGTGTTCCTAAACCAAAGGGAAGGCAAAGTTCTTAAAGTTTCAAGTTTTCATTCAAAAACTTTGCTTTGTCATTCACCATGGTCATTATAAAAAATGTCTATGTCGAGCGATATAGGTTTTTTCACAATTCCCTAATAAGTATTCAGCTCCTTTTATTGTTCCTGCACAGTGCCCCAAAAGTCTGCTCTGCAGACACATCCATGTTTTAAACACACATATACACAAAAACACACCAACCTCAACAACCACCCACATACACTCATTAACAGAGCTGAATAAACATGCACACACACACTCACACACACACACACACACACACACACACACACACACACACACACACACACACACACACACACACACACACACACACACACACACACACACAGCACAGTGTGGTCGAGGACATTAGGGGAGCTGGCTTCACTCAGATGATCAAAGATGTTCTCACCTCAGAACATCACACCCAAACCTTTGTAGAAAGAATCAAAACAGCCGCACTAGTAGCAGTAGCCGGACAGCCCTGCCAGTAGCTGCAAGACCTGGCTTTAGGAAAATATAATGAGAGAGCATGTGCCTACAGGCCCCCACTCTCTCTCACACCTCACACAACCTCCCCCCTCCCTCAGTCTGTGTGTGTGTGTCTCTCTCTCTCTCTCTCTCTCTCTCTCTCTCTCTCTCTCTCTCTCTCTCTCTCTCTCTCTCTCTCTCTCTCTCTCTCTCTCTCTCTCTCTCTCTCTCTCTCTCTCTCTCTCTCTCTCTCTCTCTCTCTCTCTCTCTCTCTCTCTCTCTCTCACTTCCATCCCTTTCCCTTCCCTCTTTTCCTCCCCCTGACCCTCTCTCATGGCCTAACCTTCCCTGGTCATTGGTCCGAGAAGTGGTTTTCAAAGGTTGACAAAGTTTGGAGGTCCCTGCCATGTTTTTCTCTTTCATGTCAAAACAACAATATGTATCTAAAAAACAAACCTCCTTACTGGGACTTTTTCATTATTTTTCATTATTTTTTTTTTGGTTTGTTTGGTTGCTCTGAACCACAAGGCGAGTCATGGATTATTGAGCTTTTGTTCTGACTCTCTGTCAACGTCCAAGTCATTTAAACCACAAGTGGTACGATGTCATTTGGTTGAATGCTAGTATGGTGTTGAACATAAATCAACGGCAAAGGGGTGCGAAATACCACAGAGCAAAGAACCCATTGTGTAAATATTCCGAATACAACCTTGTGCTTAGTGTTCGGATGGATTGGAAGTCGGAAAACGAGTGTTGGAGGAGGTAGTAGTGAATAAATCATGTTAATACATTCTAACCGGGATCATGTCATGTTTCTGTTTTGCTGTGTGTCTTCTATCTGCATTTATGCATGACACACTGCATGCCTTCCGGATTGTGGAGCCATCTCTGGATGTGTTAAAAGGATGATCACTGATGATGCCACTATTTTTTAAACCAATGGATGCTTGCCATAATTATAGCTCACTAGTTCATTTAATTATGATCTGCATTGTATTACTGCATAATGGGATCATATTAGCCATGTTCTGACTCAAAGGAGATGTACAATGCCTCCACTGCATTATATTGAATGAGGAAAGACAGTAGTATAATTGTTGGAAGGCTTTCAGACTCAGACACCCATGCTAAACCTCTTACGTTTCAAATGGGTCTGCTTAGGCAAAGCCAATGGGGAAATAGGCTTTTGTAAATTAGCTATTAAGAAATGCCTCAAAGTTAATGGACTTGGAATGCCTTGCATGTTTGGTTGATGCAGTAGGCGAACCAAATGTTTACTATGTAATCGCAAAGGTTCAAAGTCTTTAAACATTGTTGAATTAATCTTTCTAATGTATTTCATCCATAATCTGGTGCGCAAGCTTTGTTTAAGCACGCTAAGATATTTAGCTCGTATAAGAAGGAACCTATTAAACAAACCCATTATAATGTGGCCATAATCTTTCATTTGATCATAAACCAGCAATGCTGTCGAGGGTTGATTTATGAACAAGTCGAGGCGTGTGTTGCATGTCAATTCTATAATTGCTGGAGAGCCATCAATAACCTTCAGAATGTTAGGAACACTGTTGTGGCTGTGGTTTGCTGAACAACACAAACAAGCCATGTCAACCAAATACTGCACTCTCGACGGAATATGTTTGATCGAAGTAGTTCTAATATTCCATAAAACTAATAACGAGGTGGTGATGAATCCCGTCGCAGTGTCTCTTTTTAATTTTAATCAACCGCGGACGTCTTTGGCTCCCTCACAACATTTGGCTCCCTGATGTCTTAGCCTCGTTTATTCTTTATTTTCTTCCGCTGGACATCATCCTTCTCCGTGCTTCGCCCTCGGTCAACCCCCCCACTGCTGTCTTGTACGGCGCTAATAAATGTCCGCAAAGCCTGCCATGCCAGCCGTGAGTATATATATTTCAGCCCGCTAGGTCGGGGGCCGAACACGGCACAAACCTTTTAACTTTATTAAACTGTCCAGCCACTGGTGTTTTATGCCGTGATTTTTTCTTTTTTCACATAGGAGTCTAGTAATCGGAGCCCCCTTTTGGATCGGCACGGCGTTACTAACCCGGCTTTCAACTCCTCCTTTTTTCAACTCCTTTCATTTCCTCTCTGTCGGTGCTTTTCCATCTCTCACTCTTTCCCTCTTTTGTCTCTTTTATCACAGTTCATCTCATTCTCTATCATCTCTCTCTCTCTCTCTCTCTCTCTCTCTCTCTCTCTCTCTCTCTCTCTCTCTCTCTCTCTCTCTCTCTCTCTCTCTCTCTCTCTCTCTTCTCTCTCTCTCCTCTCTCTCTCTCTCTCTCTCTCTCTCTCTCTCTCTCTCTCTCTCTCTCTCTCTCTCTCTCTCTTCTCTCTCTCTCTCTCTCTCTCTCTCTCTCGCTCTCTCTCTCACTCTCTCTCTCACACACTCACTCTCTCACACACACACACACACACACACACACATCACACACACACACACACACACACACACACACACACACACACACACACACACACACACACACACACACACACACACACACACACACACACACTGTCTCCAGCTCCCCTGTGTGCTGCTTTTAAATCTAATTGATGATATTAAGTACAATCAGCCACAGGCTCATGTCATACTCAGACATTTCCTTCCTCTGTGTGCTTTCAACTGGCCTGGATGATAGCTCAACAGAGGGCGGGCAGAAACATCCTCACAGCCAAATGTTCTTCTGGTGGGTCACTAATGTTTGAAAGATGGCTTTCAAAGTCACTGTGACATTGCGTGCACTTACGTGCGTGCACTCGCACACATGCGGTTGCCAAGTCTGTGTGTGTGCCTGCGCGTGATCGTGTGTGATAGTGCATATATGTCCAGACAGTTTGAAATCCACAGTAATATACTCGGCATTAGTGTGTCAATTGCCAATATTTTCCGATATAATACTAAGCAATAGACGATGGAATAAGATCTGAAAGACTGGACTGGACTGAGGGACTTCACTGTAGCCCTGAAGTCCCTCAGAAAGACTGGACTGGACTGAGGGACTTCACTGTAGCCCTGAAGTCCCTCAGAAAGACTGGACTGGACTGAGGGACTTCACTGTAGCCCTGAAGTTCCTCAGAAAGACTGGACTGGACTGAGGGACTTCACTGTAGCCCTGAAGTCCCTCAGAAAGACTGGACTGGACTGAGGGACTTCACTGTAGCCCTGAAGTTCCTCAGAAAGACTGGACTGGACTCAGGGACTTCACTATACTGTATGTGAAGACCCTCAGAAAGATCGGACTGGACTTTTGTAGCCACGAGGCACTGGTGCACTCTCTGGCACATCATCTCAAGTTGATATATATTTGAGGCTTAGGTGTAATTTACACTGGAGACGCTGGGGACGAAAAAAAGGTTACTCCAACCCCATAGCGATCCCCCACTGAATTGCCTTAAATTACATGAAGACCCTTGAAGGAAGAGATTTCCTCTCAGCCCGTATGTCCCCCTTCATTTTTCAAGGCGGCGACACCCTTGGTTAGGTGTTCTTTCCTGGGTCTGGTGTTTAACAGGCCTGATGAGCTTAAAACGTGGCTATTTGTCTACAATGGCTCATTGATTGCTTTGACTTGATCATTAGACATCTTTGCATTCACATTGTGGTTTCTTTGGTAGCGGCGGGGGTGGTGAGATGGGACCTTGATGTTATGAAGTTCCCCGGACTAAAGGAGCGATCGCATCTCTTTCCAACCCACCCTCACCTGTCTCTGGGCATGATTGACTGCTCTATCGGAAGGGTGCCTGGCGCTGAAGGTCATGATTCAATGGGCTTAGTATGTTATAGCTCCTGTGCTACGTGTTAGAGGCTAGGCTAATGCTAAAACAGATAATGCTAATAATATAATCAATATTATACAATTTATCTCTCCATTAAAATACGCCCCAAAACAATAGCAATAAAAATACATTATAATAATGCTTATATTGTGCTTGCACCAATTGTAATAATAATAATAATAATTATGATTATTATGATAATTATTATTCAACAATACCACTCAATGCATGTAACAAAGGGCTTGGCATAAACACAGGGGAGGACGGCGATGTAGTGACCAAGATTCATGGGGTGCGTCAGAGCAGCAAGGGAAATCACAGTCACTTGGCCTTGATGGTCAGAGAAGACTTCATCTAATAAAATCATTATGTTGAAACATCCTTCCTGAGCTTTACTGGGGGAATTCATTCAACGTCGGCTGCCGCTCCCCTCACCCGGGCCACCGCTGGCCCTCATCTACTTCCTGGCTGCTCCGTGCCCAGCCTGGGCCCTGGCCAGCTGGCATCGCACTCCATTAGGGGTGTGCTTGTATTGAGTCTTAAAAGCTGCCCCCGGTTGTGGCTGTCTGAAACACCGCTGGCCCCATCAGCACGCCTTGATTCATGTCCGCATGGGGCACCCCTGACCCGTTTGATCTGACACCTAGAGGTCACCCAGCATGCATTGCATTTGCGTCCTACCCATTGGACGCGGGCGTTTATGCGTGTGCAATAACGGGAGATTTCGCACCTGTGCGCAAGCCGGCCGGGGATGTTCAATACACTAACCTTTGGAGAAGGAACACAATTGAAAAGGAGAGGGAGGGTGAACAAAGAAGAAGGGAGGAATCCATTTGCTGGGAGGGCGGTGAGTTGGTCAGCCTGGGACCCGAGAGCAGCCAATTAGACCTCTCTGGTGTCCAAGATGAATGCATAATGTTCTTTCTGAGAAAGCACTTTGGACATCCATTACCTGGCCGGAGCAAAATTGATTTGGGTTGTCTAGGGTTGTATACAGAGCCGCCAATAACAGACATGTGCTGTAGCTGTGTCTGCCCACCTCCCGCACTCCACTCTGTCTCTCTCCCCACGTCCCCTAGTGCACCCTGCATTACTCTCTCACGCTCTCGCTATCCCTTTGTCTGTTTGTCTCCCTCTCTCCATCCAGCTATCTCTCTATCTATTTATCTCCATCTCTTTCTTCTCCCGACCATTTTGTTATTCAGCGCTGGATGTGAGCAGTAGCAAGCATCCCAGACTGAAACAGCCTTCTTAAATCAAACCGAATCATGTCAGCCTTCTTGCTTTCTCTCTTTCGATCTTCCTCGCTTTCTTTCTTTTCTTCTTTCTTATGTAATTTATTTTAGTGTTTAGTTTTTATTGACTTTTCCTTTTAGTCATTCCTTTTTAGATTTTGATATTTACTCTCTCTCTCTCTCTCTCTCTCTCTCTCTCTCTCTCTCTCTCTCTCTCTCTCTCTCTCTCTCTCTCTCTCTCTCTCTCTCTCTCTCTCTCTCTCTCTCTCTCTCTCCTCCCTCTCTCTCTCCTCTCCTCTCTCTCTCTCTCTCTCTCTCTCTCTCTCTCTCTCTCTCTCTCTCTCTCTCTCTCTCTCTCCTCTCTCTCTCTCTCTCTCTCTCTCTCTCTCTCTCTCTCTCTCTCTCTCTCTCTCTCTCTCTCTCTCTCTCTCTCGTCTCCCCTGTGTTCCTCCTACCTTCTCTCTTAGGTTTTGTGTATTGCTCTATTCCGCTGCATGTTGTAATAGTCTGCTGCCTTATTGCTCCTGACTGACAACCTCCCTCAAAGTCTTCCACCTTTCCAGCCAATTACAAAACATATTATCTACCACTAATGAATTGTTAAAATGCATTATTGACTCTTGATGGCTTCTGGAATTATGTTAAAGGCAGAGAGCACGCCTTCTGAGACACTCCATCCTCATTTAACTTAAACTCATTCTGTCATTTTGGGATTTCTTCTACAAATAGCCAAGTCTCCCCTCTCTTTGCATCTCCTGCCCCCCCTTTGTCTGCCTGAATTAGCCGATCCGGGAGGTAAGCGTAGATAAAGGACACAGTAAACATGCAATTTATTAAAAGAAGTCAGAAGCCGAGGTGAGGGAATAAGGTAGAAGCAGCGCGCTTGGGCGGAGAAACTCTGGGGCCGCTGCCGCCTGCTTCGCTTGCACCGCCGGCGAGACGGCGCCGACGGGGCGGAGTACAGCGCCACAAGTGTGCCAAGAACAAAACTCTCATTAATCAAAAGGCCCCGGCAGAGTCTCAGGTAATCAACCTGGGTGTGTGTGATGGAAGCCGTTGGGGCGGCGTCACTAGAAATAGACAAAGCCGGCTGTATTCAGGACATGGAGCAACAGCAGGGGAAACTGGAGCTCCAAGAGTCATTAGCAGCACAGTAGGACGGCTGCAGAGTCTCTGAGACTGTCCTGGACACGACGCCGTTTCACCCCTCCACAGCGCAGTGGGGTGACCACACTGTGGCATTATATTAGACTGATGGATCCACATGAATCTATTTGGACATATTTCCCTGAAATATGGAAAAAGGACTTAATCCTTCAGCTCAAAATGGCCGTGAGCACATTGCTAACCAGATAAATAAACTGTACTCTCAAGTCTTTCTTTTAAGTCTTGAAACATAAAACATTCTGGGTTTGTTAAAGGCCCCTTTATGTACGTATATTACGATTTCAAATGACATTTCAAAAGGAAAGACGAGTCGAAATTCTGAGAAGAAAGTTTCAAAGTGAGATGGGAAACAGAGCGTAGGAGTGAGAGAATTGAAAGCAGGGATATAGGAGAGCTGAAAGCCTTCTAGGAAACTCTCTGACAGGGACTGTCAGACGTAAACCACAACAGATATGCCAATGGCCAGGAAAAGATTGAGGCCAAGGGGTCGCGTTAAAGTGGGATTGCCTCTAGGAAATGCTCTTTGGAGCTCCAGTATGACCTAAAAATAACACAACTTTCCCTTTGCTTCACAAGATTTAAATACCAACATCCATTCTTCGCATTGAGATATTATGATAATTGAAGCCCTACATTTGTTAGTCAAAGACAGTGGCTGTCTGATTTTCATAGTGAAAGTCATCAAATCCTGACATGCATGTAGGAAGTATGCAAAATACAAAGGGCAGTTGTTCTACAGTGTAGGCAAAATGCTAATCCAATATGTTCTTTATCATTTGTGATTGAGGACTGCTGCTTTATCCGTACTATAAATCCAACTCCACATTGGCTCCCACCTGGAATGCAAATGCTTTCTTCCGAATATGAAAAATCGTCAAGTGCCCATCCTGAACAAATCAGTGTAGTGTATTCATTTCACAGCAATAGAAAGACCAGAAACCAGCAGAGAAGATGGAACCAAACCGATGAAAGGTATCCGGGCATGAAGGCTGTACTATTGGGATATCACCATGTCAACTGAGAGACTTCTGGAAGTTGTTAACCCCGCATGCCAGGGGTCAGCTCAGTCCGTCAGCTCAGTCCATCAAGGGGAGAAAGAGGAGGAAGGGAAAGAGCTGAGAGGAAAGATGTGAAAAGAGGCTGAGAGAGTGATGGGAAGAGATTTCGACTGAGACGAGACAAAAGCTCCTTGGAGAAAAAGAATAACTTAAAGAGAAGCAATTTCAGCTCTAAGAAAAGATGTTCTCGATGGAGCGGCACGTCAAATCAACTTATCCTTTATCTGACAGCTTTGATTGCGTGGATTTGTGGCCCTGGACACATGGACACTTTTAATTCAAAGAGTGTGTTCGTCTCACGTCGCATACAAATGGGACTGTAGACACAGGCGGACAGAGGCATCTGAAAAGGGTTTTGAAACACGGCGTCCTGAAAGAATATACTAGACTGGGCGAAACACTTTTTGCAAGGCTATGTGTCTCGACAAGGTGTCATATAAACAGCTTTTTGAAAATTGGCTGTTATGTCTATCCTAACGCAAAAAAATCAATCGATTCATAACAGTCTTATTGTTTAAAGGGTCGTTTCTGTTTTGCTGACCACTCCATGGGAATCTTGTAAAAAAGAAAACCTTTTTTATCCTGTTGTGCCTAAACTAAGTAAAGGTAAACATTCCTAGTACCTGCTTGCTGCAGTTTAAAAATCAGTGCATTGGTAATGAAGAATAAACTATGCTGAAGAATGGGGCGGAGCAGATCTGGCCAACAGAGGATGAAGAATAATTCAGCAAAATGGAACAGCCTCAAACAGATTGCCGATGACACAGTGTTTAGTGAGAAGGGTCCAAATTACAATTCACGTGCAAGACAATCCACTATCCCTGCAGTCCTCCACATCCCTCATCTCTGGTCTGATGTGCGTGCTGCGTGTCCAGCTGACTCCTCACTCAAGTCACATTAACCACTCACTGTTTTGTTTCATAGCATTGAGCTTCAGCTCTGGAAGAAACAAAGTCCAATTAACAGTCCACGCACTAGCACGCGCTCGCTCTCAATGCAAAAAGTGTGCCAGAGAGAGGGTGAGTGTGTGTGTGTGTGTGTGTGTGTGTGTGTGTGTGTGTGTGTGTGTGTGTGTGTGTGTGTGTGTGTGTGTGTGTGTGTGTGTGTGTGTGTGTGTGTGTGTGTGTGTGTGTGTGTGTGTGTGTGTGTGTCAGGGTGACCAGGATCCAGTGGCTGGTTCCTCTCATTATCCTAACAGCTCTTATGGGTCATTAATCACAATACCTCCATAGCAACCCCCGCTAACACACACGCACACACACACAAACACACACACACATACACTCCCCCACAGAGACACACTTCACCTTGACACACACACACACACACACACACACACACACACACACACACACACACACACACACACACACACACACACACACACACACACACACACACACACACACACACACACACACACACACACACAGCACACAATCCCCATCACCTGCTAGATGATACTTACCAATACGATCAGGCCGCTTCGATACCTGTCTCATGGCGTCTTGTCCTCCTGCCTCGGGTGATCATCCCTCACCAGCGCGTGTGCTTGTTTTATTCATTAGCCTCGTATTTAGTCAAAGTCAACTTGTCAGGGTGCGAGATGAAATACTTTTGTCAAACTGTCCTTGTCCTATTAGGTATGAGAGAGAGAGAGAGAGAGAGAGAGAGAGAGAGAGAGAGAGAGAGAGAGAGAGAGAGAGAGAGAGAGAGAGAGAGAGAGAGAGAGGAGAGAGAGAGAGAGAGAGAGAGAGAGAGAGAGAGAGAGAGAGAGAGAGAGAGAGAGAGAGAGAGAGAGAGAGAGAGAGAGAGAGAGAGAGAGAGAGAGAGAGAGAGAGAGAGAGAGGAGGGGGGGGGGGGGGTGGAGAGAAAGAGGGAGAGAGAGTGTGGGTGGAGTGAGAGAGAGAGATTTGTCATTCAGCCTATCTGCCTAAAAGCCAAGCATGTTGGAAGAAGAACAACTGTGTACCGGTGAATTTCCTCTTAATGTCTGAGTCCCGTTTGCTGTCCACTTGGTAAGTGAGTGTGTGTGTGCTTTGTTAAGCGTGCACTTGCTTGTGGATTTTTTAAAAACCAATCCACTGGGCTTAGAGTTAAGTATTACCGAATAAGAACCGTTTCCATGATGGCTTCAGCATCCCTGAACACAAATACGATCTCCCAGTCCTCTGAGCATAATATCTGCACTGCACTATGCAAAGAGGACTGACATGAACTCTTGGTAACCTCTATCAGGCAAAACCAACTTCCCCAAGCTTTGAAAATATATCAGCCAATACATTATATGAGTGTGAATCATGTTTTTAAAACGCAGAATGACCAGAATATAGTTCTAATTATTACTGAATAAGTCTCACTTTCCTCTTTGTTTTTGAGTGCTAATAATGAGTACAAAGCAGAAAATGACAGAGGTGCAGGAACTTGCAAGGTTAAAAAAAAAATGAAAGTCCCTCCAGCATTATAAATACACATTAGAGACAAAATCATCCAAAGCAACGGGCCAAACATGAGCTCTCCTGGAGCTCAGACAGTGGCATCGTCTATGTGCTGCCACTGTCTGAAGTGATACAGTGGCGTAATGGTTACTGCTACACCACAGATGCTCCCTAAAGTCCAACTCAGCTTTGTGAAGCCACTAGTTAGCACTGGAGCTTTTGAGCGATTCTCTCACTGGGCACACACTCAACGAGGTTCATCCGAGCTGGGTGAGGGTTGTGGGGGAACAGAGAACCACGTGCCAGCGTGGCCATGTTATCTTCCTAGGTTTGTGTTGTTATACGAGTACTGAGATGAAGATGGCCGCCTGGCTCCTCTCAGTGACCTCCATGCAAGAGTTTGGACGGGAATGTTGCAATTATCTTGTTAATTTAGTTGTATAGGAGTCGCCCCTCCACACTGTTATGGTCTGTTATGGTTATTAAGGCTCAGAAAGAGAATCAATGAGTGGTGGAATTGTGAAACATTCTTTGTGGTTATTGACTGGCAAGATATAATATAAGATATAAGTAATGCTTTTTCTCTGTTGCCTTGCTGAAGACGACATTATAATCCATATTATATCCATCGGACGATCTTCCCATTTTTTTTAAAAACAATAAATAATTCCTATTACATGTACAAAGCACATTTTCAGCAACATTTCAGCAACACCTGCCTATACTGTGATCTATAGTATCCACAGGCAGGCGGAAGACTTCCGACCAGTGTGGGATAGTAAATCAGAATTGAGATTGCTTGGTAGCACACTGCGGTGAGTAGGACTAAATCAGTATGCATTTCAGGGCTGCATCTGCATTGTAGCGCGACGAGTGTTAAGCTCTGCAGCAGCCTGTTTCCGACCGTGGTGCCGACACTGGGAGCTGCTGGCTGAAGCGCCGTGTGTGATCCCATGGTACGTTGTGTCTCTGTCCATGGTGCTGACAATAGAGCAAGAGTCTCGATTCACTCCTATGTTATCTCTCTGTCCATGGTGCTGACTATGGAGTTACAGTCTCTACTACACTATTCTTACTACACTACCTTACGGTATGTTATGTCTCTGTCCATGGTGCTGACGATGGAGCTAAAGCCTCTTTACACTGCTATGCTATGTCTCTGTCCATGGTGCTGACTATAGAGCTAAGTCTCTAAACTCTCCTCTGTTACATCTCTGTCTATACACTGTGCTTTGTCTCTGTCCATGGCGCTGACTACAGCGCGAGAGTCCCTATACACCTCTATGTTGTGCCTCTGTCCATGGTGCTGACTACAGTCTATATTCATATGTCTCTGTCCATGGTGCTGACTACAGTCTATATTCCTATGTCTCTGTCCATGGTGCTGACTACAGTCTATATTCCTATGTCTCTGTCCATGGTGCTGACTACAGTCTATATTCCTATGTCTCTGTCCATGGTGCTGACTACAGAGCTAGAGTCCCTATACACTTCTATTTTATGTCTATGTCCATGGGGCTGACTAAAGTACTAGAGTCCCTATACACTTCTATTTTATGTCTATGTCCATGGGGCTGACTAAAGTACTAGAGTCCCTATACACTTCTATTTTATGTCTATGTCCATGGGGCTGACTAAAGTACTAGAGTCCCTATACACTTCTATTTTATGTCTCTGTCCATGGGGCTGACTAAAGTGCTAGAGTCTCCATACCCTCCTTTGTGCTGCACTGTCCAAAGGGCTGAATATATGTCATGAGAGGAAATTGCTGCACAAGTCCTCCCTACACATCAATGTCATCTGCTGTCGCTGTCCATGTGCCTGACTGTGGATCTAGAGATACTGTACAGATATAAGGTTGTCTGTGTCTGTTTGGGAAGCTACGTGAGTCGTAACTCTGAAGTCTCTTTACAATTCACCACTGTCTTAGTTCAAATCGATTCTCTGAAGTGGCTTAGAAGGACAAATCAGAGGCAAATATACCAAACACAATCCACGTGAACGAATATCCTTTGCTTCCTTTGTACAAACCAACCCACTGTCAAAAGAAAACCAAAAAGAAACAGAATAACTTCAGATACTATTTTTGTATGATTCGTGCTTACATGGAAAACGATCAAACGATCAACGTGTTGGAAGTTGATTGCTAACTTGTGCAGAAGTACATCTAGAAAGCTGCCGTGGCCCAGTGGGGCAGTGGGCGAGATGAGACGCCCGCAGCCACTTCCTCCTTTCATGAAAGTCCATCAAGTCACCGCAGGGAGGACAGATCCAGAGCTGGGGCTCTCTGAGGAGTCATGTGACTGATGCCGAGTCATGGGAGGTCGTTATGTGTAGCTGGCCTAGATTCCTCCACTAATTCTTTCCCCATGTCTTCATGCTTTAAGGCCTTAATTCTTTTTTTGTCTCTGATGATCTCCGCCTCGTTTTTTCCCCGTCTGGAAGGGGAATCGTGTTTTGCGTGTCTTTGGGTTGTTTTCGCCGTGACTGCGTGTGCGTGTCTTTGCATAATGTCTGCCATCATGTTAGATGTTTAGCTGCCACCGAGGTCAGATCCAGAGAGATGTGGAATATGGTCATAAGTATGCCAAAGCTGTACATTTCTTCTGTTTGGCTGCTGCATAATGACTCCTGTGTTTTTTTTATAGCATGCCATTAAATCAAGGCAAACTCACTGCATTAAAACAACACACCTGGCAGGCAAGTGTGGTTGTGCGCTGATGTTAAATGCAGTGGATCGTGAGGACTGCGTTTCTCTGTGAGTGAAGCACTCGTGTTCAATGTGATGCGCGGAAACCCATCAAATTCGCAATCATTTGTTATCATTCTTTGCATCGGACTGGTTAATCATATGACTTGTGATTTGAAATTAAAGCAGTCTTATAATGCAATCTGTCTGTAATGATTTTCTTACGTGCAGGTGCCGCGCAGGGAAAGCTGCAGCGTTCGCCTTGGGTTTGAGGGCTTTTAGTTTAGGTTTGTCGATATGCTTTCCTGTGTTCACGCACACACACACACACACATACACAAAAACACAAGCACACACACACACACACACACAACACAGCACACACACACACACACACACAGCACACACACACAAAAACACAAGCACACACACACACACACACACACACACACACACACAAGCACACACACACACACACACACACACACACACACACACAACACACACACACACACACACACACACACACACACACACACACACACACACACACACACACACACACACACACACACACACACACACACACACACACACACACACAGCCACGCAAAGTAGCGATTGTGAAGATGTAGCATTGAATAATGTATGAAAGCATAGACTGTGTTTGCCCACATAGAAATCATCTACATTTTTATTCTCCTGACCAGTGGCCTTCTCTGGTTTGACTTTAATATGAATCCTGTCTTGTCTCAGAAAAAATCCGTCCTCTGGCTGTATGGCGTATGTGTTCATTTAGTTCAATCTAAACTTTCCATCTTCACGTTTAAATATTATATCTTTTTAATTAATACTGTGTTTGCGTGTGAAATTCACCCATCTATGTCAACAATTAGATGTGTGTGCATGGAACAGGTGGCCGGCAGAAATTGACTTTAAACCGTCTCCTTCTGCCATATGCTGCTACTGTATACCCGGGAGCTCCACAGAATGAGCGAGAGAGACTACAATAAGGAAGTGGAAGACCCAGGTACCAAGAGCACAGAGAAAGAGCATCGGGAAGGAGCTGCCATAATGGAGTTTGTCCACCTTCCACACATTATAATCTTAGACCTGGATAAATGGCTTGAATTATGAATTTTGTTGGCATGTACAATTAACAATTGGTCACTGCATTAAGTTAATAAGATAACTAAATAACCAAAAATAAATACATATTTGTATTGTATCAATACATTAGGAAATTGAGATTTTGAACAAACAGTTGGAAATGCCTTTATATCTGTATGTAGATCTTTAGTGTCAGTTTGAAATCTCAGCCTTGAAAATGGGTTGATTTTGCCTAGCCACACATTCTTTATAATGCTCAACCTTTCCCCTACTTGTGGGATGTCTACATAGCACGTCTGAGCTTCTATAAAAAAGCAACAAGGAGAAGACTTGATTATAAATATCATCAGCTTATAGGTAATGGAGCCAGAGGGAACGCTCCATCATGTTCCTGGCCCCTGGGTAATGTCTTCATCCAGGGAAATGGAATCCTCCTTACATGTGTTTCATCTCCGTACAACAATTTTGCGACAGCCGCAATTAGCATTTTTAAAACTCAGTGTGGATTAAATTAAAAAAAAGGAAACAGAAAATGATACTTGTAGTTCTTAACTGTACACCAAGCCAGCTCCCAGGCAACTTTTTAAACTTTCTACATGTTTAAATAATGAACTTTATTTGTCAGGTATATTTCTCTAAAACATGATGTCCTTTCCAAGCCATGCAGACGCTCTCTTACTCTGGTATTCTTAAACTCTTGCTTAAGAATACCGGAAGGAACCGTAGAAACAAAATACATTTGTGAAAAATGATGACAATTCACCCATGCAAATGTTCCTAAGACTACAGATTTGAGCGAGACTGTCTTAGTGTATGGATATAGATCCAAGACAGGTCCATTGCATATCGATGTACCTGTGGACCCGCACACACACGGACATTATCCCCTGCGCACACACCAAATGCATGCATGCACCTCTTGCAAGCTCTCACAGAAGTCCAATGCACACTATCACTCCAGAGAGCTTTCTGCAGACATTATTCCGCCACGTCGACTGAAACCACAAACTTTACAGAATCATGATCTCAAATAACGATGCTCAGGGGTTCCACTGCCTCTAAAAAGTTCCATTGCATCTAAAACGACTTGGCCCTCAACCTGTCATGAACCTCGCCGTTCCATTCGTGGGACTGCGATACGGTCGCCCAAGGACAGATTTGCAGAATACACAACATTTTCGATCAATTCTGAGAGCATGGGAAGACCGTGCGTTATTGATACCACCAAGGCCACGTTGTTATGACTTGCATGTGAGTATTTTCAAAAGAACTCCCATCTGTCTGCGGAGGAAGCCAGAACACACTGCTGCCGCTTCTGATCCGACTCCCAACCCAGTCCTTTGTTGTGCATGTGTGGGAAACAGAAGGGAACATGATTCAGTGATCCATAACACTGCATAACTTTATCACAACATGGGTCGCGTGGGGGGGAAGAATTCGGCAACCGAAATGTGTAAAATATATCTCAAGGTGATACTCGCAAAGGTGAATTTTTTTAGAGAAGCTCTTTATTGAGCTAGCTGGATGAACCACCCCCTATCCCCCCAGCCCGCACTCTTCTGCCCATTAAGTACTGGGCAGTATGCGGCAGAGAGTAATAAGTACTAATATGTACACTACTGGGGCAGGAAGTAGCCGTACTCATCTTTGGTTTAAAATATTGTATGTGTCACCTAAAGTGATGCCTCGAAAGCATCCAGCGTTCAGAACTGCATTTTCCATCTCAATTTCAACACCTTTTAGCGAAAATGCACATCTCACAACATTTTGGGTGTTGGGAAACAAGTTTTAGAAAAGGGTGATATTTTGCATTTATTAGTGATGCTTAATATTAGTCAATTAGTATTTCTTGAGATGGATTTGCAAGATTCAGAAACATGAGAAGATGCCTGTACTAAAGTCGACTGCACTAACAAAAAACACAGACACATTAATATCTGATTGCTGTCCAGTTTAAGGAGAGACTTGACCAATGATGTTCCAAACCTCATTGATGACGCTATGGGCTTCGGTCCTACCGGGAGTCATCAGTCATTGTTATCCTCTGGTAAGCCTGTCTACTGAACTCTGTTTAAGGTGAGTTCAAGGCCTTAAAATGCATTGGAGTCTGTGATACTAAAATGACAATACTTTATCTCCCAAACCGAGATCAGCAGAGTTGGAGGGGGAGGGAGATTATGAGAGAGGGAGAGAGAGAAGGAGAGAGCGAGGGAGAGCGAGGGAGAGAGAGAGAGAGAGAGAGAGAGAGAGAGAGAGAGAGAGAGAGAGAGAGAGAGAGGAGAGAGAGAGAGAGAGAGAGAGAGAGAGAGAGAGAGAGAGAGAGAGAGAGAGAGAGAGAGAGAGAGAGAGAGAGAGAGAGAGAGAGAGCGATTAGGAAATAATGGAGAACAAGACAGGAAAACAGAGGTAGAGAGGAAGACGGTGGCAGTGTCTAACTGCAAAACTGTCTGATTCGCCTCACATAGCCGCAGGGATCTGCAGCTTTCAGAAGAGGATTCCGGTCCATTACGTTGTTTTGGAAACAAAGCAGTGGGAAAGTCAAGACATAGCAGGAGACATTATCTGCTGGGTCACAAAAGGCCAATGTCTTTTAAAAATAAAATGAAATAAAAATAATGATGATACTCCCTTCAATGAAAATATATTTAGGCTCATAAATGCACAGCTTAAGGTTTAATTGTTTTTTTAGGTTATGGGATAAAAGTTGCCTCACAGGCTTAATTCACTTGTTTTTGTGATAGAGAGCCTGGTTTAGATTTATATCAGTGTGCAAATTGTAAAAGAGACATAGAGACGGACAACAGTGGTGTCCAGATCCACAGGAAAGATCTACAGAGTGGCTGGCATACGGATGGATTTTCTTAATCCGTTCCTGCATTCAGACTTAAATGTGCATACGTATCGATTGAAATGCAGCAAGTAGGAAAAACGCAATGAAGAAATGCCGAAGCGAACATGAACTTGACTCCCAAAAAACTCATCAGACAAGATGATCCGTTGAGGGGACAGGTAGGAAACAGAAATCCAACCTGGACTCTGCTAGAAAAGGTGTAGACGATGCATTTTTACTTGACGCTCAAGGGGGCACTGTTGTCCAAGCTAAAACTAACCGGCCAGGAGGAGGGTTCCCGATATAGGAGGAGAGGGATAGAGAGAAAAGCAGAAAGCGAAGAGGAGGAAAGCGAGAGAGAGAGAGAGAGAGAGAGAGAGAGAGAGAGAGAGAGAGAGAGAGAGAGAGAGAGAGAGAGAGAGAGAGAGAGAGAGAGAGAGAGAGAGAGAGAGAGAGAGAGAGAGAGAAGTGTGTACGTGGCAGTTAGAAAGAGAGCGTGAGAGAGAGAGATTGAGAAGTGTGTACGTGTGAGTTAGACAGAAAGTGAGAGAGAGAGAGAGAGAGAGAGAGAGAGAGAGAGAGAGAGAGAGAGAGAGAGAGAGAGAGAGAGAGAGAGAGAGAGAGAGAGAGAGAGAGAGAGAGAGCACGCACACACACACACACACACACACACACACACACACACACACACACACACACACACACACACACACACACACACACACACACACACACACACACACACACACACACACACACACACACACACACACACACACACACACACACACACACACACAGACACACACACGCACACAGAGCTCAATCCGTGTTGGGCAGCCCGGTACTTGTGTGGTGCGCACCAACATCGGTTGTAAGCTCTGAACTATTCCGCCTCAGCGCATCAGCTCCAGAGTAGCCTACAACCTTTTTTTCTGCGTGATCAAGATTTGGACCATCGACTCGTTTTGAAGACAGCTGCTGTCGTTACCCAGAAGGCGATTTTGGACTTGATAAACGGGCGTCATGCATCACTTCTGGATACACACGATTTGGATCCCCGGCTTTGCTTTCCTCTTTGGATTTCAAGGTAAGTTGTTATATTGTCCCCCAACTGCTATAGTTTGAACACATCTGCACATATCTTGTGTTGATTGTCATTCTGCACACTGTCACCTACCGCAAGCCATATCTTTGTCTGACTGTGGCTGTTTGCAGTTGTATATGTTGTTGTTGGTGGTGTTGTTGTTGTAATTAGATGGAAAAGGAGATCTGCCAAGTACTGGAGACTGGTCCATGTCCTGGAGCGACGTGATAGGCTACCTGCGCACTAGTTTGTGTGTGTGTGTGTTTGTATTTGTGTGTGCGTGTTTGCGCGCGCGCGCGCGTGCGTGTGTGTGCAATGTCTGTGTGCATGCGTGCGTGCAGGCGTAATAAAGAGTTGGAGTGATAGCCCCTTGTATCCAATGCAATGGAGAGATACTGATTATAAATTATATATATATATATATATATAATATATATATATATATATATATATATATATATATATATATATATATATATATATATATATATATATATATACATACACCTTTTATCTATTACCTGCATGATATTATAGCCCAGAAATGTCTTTCTGAGCAGTAACAGACTTTAGCCTAGTTGGGGGGATTCAATTTCAATATAAGATCCATGGATTTCCTGAGGTAAGAGTTGTATTCTTGTTTGAGTTTTTCTGTTTGTGGAGCGACGGCCCATCCTCTCTCGCTGTGTGGTAGGTCCGCTGCCCTGCCCTGTGTGGCGGTGCTGGGGGGAGGGTGATGGCTTCAGCTGACAGGCAAGGGGCTAGCCGTTCACAGTGATGGGACCTCAAGCGGGGTTCTTGATGAGATATCACATTAGAGGACATATACACAAAAGTTTGAATCAACTTAAAATGGCTTTTCACTTGTGCAGCTGTTCTTACCATTTTGAATTAAAAAAAAACCTCATTGAAAAGGGAGCACTTCACGTCTAACAACCAATACAAAATAAATCCAATCGCCCTACCAAGCTCTCATTGAATGAATGTGCGTGACGTTTGTGTGTGTGTTTGTGTGTGAGAGAGTGCGCGATTTTTAATGGAACAGTGTGAAAGTAAATGCATTGATTGATTGAAGGCTCAATAAAAGCTAATGAGGAAATAGCTTTTAGTTGAAAAATAGCAACACAGGCACCACACACTCAGTTGACTGTGATGCAGTGTCACCATTTTGTACTCCATGATCCCTAACTGGGTTAGGGGCTCCGCTTACAGAATTAGTGTTACAGGTGGGAATGGGATTCACAGGTACTCTATCCTCTCTCTCTATATATATCTAAAACACACATGCATGCATGGATGCATGCATATACACACACACACACACACACACACACACACACACACACACACACACACACACACACACACACACACACACCACACATACATTCACACACACACACCACCCCCCACCCCCCCCCCCACCCCCCCCACACACACACCACACACACACACACCACACACACACAACACACACACACACACACACACACCACACACACACACACACACACACACACACACGCACACACACACAGACCAACATATGTTCTAAAACACATACGCATACATTGACACTTACAGCTAAACCCAGTAATATATACACAAAAACACACATGAATAAATCCCCCCCCACCACACACAGACCCAAAGACATACAAACACATGTACACACACACACACACACACACACACACACACACACACACACACACACACACACACACACACACACACACACACACACACACACACACACACACACACACACACACACACACACACACAACACACACCCACACACATCCGTACAGAGAGACAATGACATACACACAAATAAATACACAAACACACATACATACAGAGACCCAACAAAACACACACATATATACGCATGCATATACAAATACACACACATGCCCAGTCCCACACACATACCGACTCACACTATCTCATGCACACACACACACACACACACACACACACACACACACACACACACACACACACACACACACACACACACACACACACACACACACACACACACACACACACACACACTCAATAATGCTATGTGTATTCGTTCCGCTGACCTAGTCCTCCCTCTAATCTAACTTCACAACAACCTGATAGACGGATTTACTTCAGGTTCATTTGGTTAACACAAAGGATTTGGAGCGCTGCACCGTGTGCCAAACTTAAGCCATGTGTCTGTGTTTGTGTGTGTGTGCGTGTGTGTTTCTGTGTGTGCATAAATGTGTGCATGCGTGTTTGTCTATTTGTTTTGTCTATTTGTGTGTAGTTTCTACAACATGGGTAGCCTATTTTGTGGAACCGTGGTGACCGCATTTGTGGGGGGGCTGCATATTGTGTTAGAATCCATTCTTAAATACACTATGTGCTGCTGTTTTGCATACACTTAGAATACTCTAGATTTTTTTTCATCCATAGTTGCTCCAGGGTCAGCAAGCTTGCATCGACCGAAGACCAAATATATATTTATTTTTTTGCCCAGGGCCGTTCAATACGGGACATCAATACAAAACCTGGCTTGACTCACAAAGCGCTCTCTTCCACTCAGCCCTTCATAGTTAAAAAAACCATTTTTCTCTGGCCTATTATAGCATATCCCTTGCCTTTATTGGCTCTGTCTTTGTATCGCTGTGTCTGCTCCGTCGCTTGCGTTTGTAGGTGCTTTCAATATTTACCCTTCGTAACTTTTTCTGAGCAGACCATAAAACAGCGAAGTGCCTTCCAGATAATGTGACGTTTCAAAGTTTAAAATGGACAAGGTCAATGGTGGCTGTGGTTTCTCTTTTTCTTTCACTCTGTCTCACTCTGTCCTCTCTCCTGCTCGCACTCTCTCTCTCTCTCTCGAGACACATTCAAAGTTCTGGTCTTTCTTATAAGCTAAGAAAAGCCAATGGCACCATCTGTCCCTGTCTGACGAGGGAAAGTCACAATTCACATCAACAAGTTCTGGTTCTTCCAACTGCATACGAGCAACTTATCATCAAAATATATTATTGTTATATAAGTGGCAGAAATCAGAGTGTGCAGTGATTCAGGGGTGATTAACTGGAAAGGACAGCGAGTCCATGCATGGCACAACGCAGTACATTATGCCACAAGACTGTACTGGTGGAGCGGGGTATAAGCTTGATTTAGCGGGGGTTTTAATAAAGAGACCAAGGAGAGGTTCCCCTTCTGTCTTTCTGCCCCGGTCCACCTCTGCCAGCAGGTATGGGCATTTGGTTACTCTCCAATGCTCCAACGATCAGAGCCAAGAGCACAGAGAACGTGTGAGGGGAACAGCTAAAGTCAACGGGAAGATGGACTTCTTATCCAATCTAATATTCTAATGTCTATCATCTAATATAATATTAACCATCTGGTCTAATTTGATGTAGGCCTACTGTTGCATAATCCATCGAAACTGATCAAAAGTTTATGTACTTTGTGTTTGATGCATTGAGCACGAGTCAGGATTAGGACATCTGTGCGGAACCAAATATCTCAATAAAGTACTGAAAATCGAGTCATGTGATGTAATATGGCGTGATCTCTCTTATAGTAGCCTACACATCCGATGTGTTGACTCATTAACACAGACAACATGCCAAACAGAATGAATCGATTAAGTAACTTTTTATGTGTAGCCTACAGGTCATCTGCAATAGTGGCGAAGTCACGCCTCTTCCAGTAGAGCCCATGGGACCTATGAGATCGAAAAATATGAATGGGTTTCAATATGGTTTCAAATGGAGCGAAAGTAATTATTTTCTGGTCCCAGTCTTTATATGCCCTGCTGTACACATATGTTGTTTGTGGATTTAAATTCTAAGTTTTCATGTCACGAGTTTGAACTTTTATTGTGCGATTGTTCAGTTAAAAGCTGTAGAGAAAACATGACAAAGACTATGCGTCTCGTATGTGACGTCACGCTCCCTGCGACTGGCGTGGACAAGACCGATAATCTCCCCATCGGCCTAAGAACTGAAAGTCTCTACATGCCCCGAGTCCGATTTATAATGGTGTTCACCTCTTACGATGCCTTTATCCTCCCCTTGGAAAAAAGCTCCGCAGTGGAGCAGAGAGATCGCCATGTCTGTAGGTCCTACTGGTATCATTCGTGTCGAGAGCAGCGAAGAGCTGTAGTTCACAAAGCGGCCTCACACTAAACCTAACATTATCAAACTTCTTCACGAACATGTTTAGGTTTTTTGCATGAAAAATTATCATTTAAATCCGCAAAAACATGTGTAATCCAAGGCATATAAAGACTGGGACCATTTATTTTTCATTGAAACCCATTCATATTTTTCGATCTCAATTCTCATAGGTCCGATGGGCTCTACCGGAAAGGGTGTAACTTCGCCAATATCCGCAAATGTTTGATTAAAGATAGGACTACTCTGTTTAAGAGTCTATCTAAGATCGAAAGAGCTTCTCATGACCCCTTTGGCCGAAGTGACCTGCAGCTCTCACTTTGCGGCTGGACTGCTGGACGCGGTTGGGTTCGGAGACGCCGTTCCCTCGATTGTAAACGGAATCATTTCGCGTAAGCAAACCGCACAACCTGGCGGAAGCAGGCAGCGCTGGGCAATCCGGAGCGCGCCTGGACTCCCGGAAAAATCAGCTTGAAATATCACACAAGTCAGCCCCTAAACAACTGGGAGAGTTGGAGTAAGGTAAGTTTAATTACAACCTGTAGCCTACATTGGTCATTTAAGTAATTTTTGAAACATATAAAACCACCACATAGTCCCTTTGAAATGTGAAGCAATTCAAATGTAGGCCTATTGCTATAAGCTGGATCAAACGCAATGCAAGTCCGCCCCCTTTTTTAACTAATGATGACACGTCTGGTTACCTTCTATGGCGGGGAGAAGCCAGCTCGCCCACCCGCTTTCATCTGCTGGAAAAGCAACCTCTCACAAAGGTATTTAACTGTTCCTCCTACTTTGTCTCCCCCTAACAAGGCAGCCCGGTCATTTATCACCAGCGCTATTGAAAGAGCGCCTTTATCAGGGCTTCACGTGAACCAAACTAAATCCCAAAACCTTGTTACTTTTAAATTAATGTGTTTGTGTCTTCCACCTCTAATATATTCCAACCAAAATAGAAAAAAGTAATATCCTACTTCATGACTTTTTTCTAAATGACTACGCTATCTCGTCAGCCAGATGTTTCGTCTTTATCACTTTTTTTCCAAGCTTTCAATAAGCCGAGAGGTTCAGAGGTCTGTAATTGGTGGCCCGGGGGACGGATCTCCTTGGCCCTTTGCACGCTGTCTTGGGTCTCAGCAGGACTGGCACCGCTACGCATTCGTGTCTGCGCTGCAGTTAACTATACGCAGCCTACTTATTTTCCGCTGAAAATGCTGTCAGTTGTGACATGTCGGTCAGGGTTGTTAGATGACGAGTGAATTGAAAGCGATATTTTGGTTGAAATGTGTCCAAACTGAGAAAATACTGGGTAATGGTCAATTTAGGGATATATTTGTATCTATCCCCATAAGTGTGTGTGTGTGTGTGTGTGTGTGTGTGTGTGTGTGTGTGTGTGTGTGTGTGTGTGTGTGTGTGTGTGTGTGTGTGTGTGTGTGTGTGTGTGTGTGTGTGTGTGTGTGTGTGTGGAAGATAATGGTCAATATGGGGATATATTTGTAGATGTATGTATGTGTATTTCTTTATTTTTTTAATCCCTGCGAATTGACACCACCTTTTATCTCTTAATCCAATATGGTCTACATCTACATCACGCATATGTGATTGGCTTTATCAGAATATCAGTATGTATAATTCCTTCTTAAATAAAAGCTCCTTGATGCAGTGATCGGTGGGTCTGAAGAACCAAGCCTAATTACTCGCTGTGGTCGCTGGGTGCTGTGTTGAAAAGTTAACAAGCACATCGTTTGATTTGAATGTTGTCTTGGTTAGGTGTTGAGGTTCAAGAAGGAAGAGAGGGCGATTCAATTAAAATGATCTGATTTAAATCTAAATCTGACCCTAACAAAAAAAAGCCTGCAAAGATCTCAATTCGTATGAGGATTGCAACGTCAAAGTCGGGACCGGCTTTGTACAACAAGGCAACAGAATCATTATCACGTAGAGAGAGAAGACTATGATAAAGTTGCAATTATGAATCAATTACTTTGGTCTCTACACTATTATTATTATTATTATTATTATTATTATTATTATTATTATTATTATAACGTCATATGGATTGCAACCACAGCAAAAAAAAATCACAGTTGAAGTTCTTTCTTTGCTCCTCAATGTATTCAGAAACACGTCATCCATCGTGTCATGGAAATCAACCAGGGATAGTGAAACATACTTGGAGCACACACTGCTGCCAGGAATTACCTAGGCCTAGATGTGCGCTGTATGGTCCACCTCAGTGTTGGTTTTTTGTGTTGTTTTTTTTACGGTCTTTCCTTGCAGTGAGGATTTATGTCAGAGCTGTCAAGGGTGAGCACACAGCGAGATGATCTTCTCTCCTGAAGCCACTCTCCAACTCTATTCGGGAGTGGACAACACTATCGACAGACAACCATACGATGCCTATAGATTGCATAAACAGACGCTGTGGTTGTCCGTGTGGGAAGACTAAAGAGTTATTTCAACGTGAGAGAGTGTTCAGAGAATTAGCTTTTTAAATAATTGGTTTGGGTGTATGAATAAGCCATGGGAAGAAACACCAGAACACACCAAACTCCAGCTTGATTCCAAGAGGCTTTGGGTATGGCACAGCTTCTCCCAGACAAGAGGCAATCCTCTGCATAATAGTTGACATTTCCAAGCCAAAGGGAGAATTATTTTGCGTGGAAACATTTCAAATGCCACATCAAAGAAAGGCAGCGTGTGTTTAGAACTGGGGGAAGGGGGGAGGGGAGGGGGTCGGCAACAGGACAGTATAAGTTGCTCTACTTACTGACTCCCGCAAAGCAAGTTTTCACAAAAAAAAAATCTCTGGCACTGTATTGGCAAAGTGCAAAAAGAAAGTCTTCTGTTTACATCAGGTTTCTAGGTCCATCTACCACAAAAAAAAAAACAAGAAAATAAAAAATAGATGGACTTAGCAACGTGCTGCTGCTTAGAAATGGCCGAGGGTTGCAGTGACTGGAAAATTGACAAAGATTTGTGGCGCCAAGCCATGAGCTGCGTGGGGAGGATTTCCAAAGGGTCCAAAGGCAAATCACACTTTGAAAGCACACACAGTCAAACCAAGCGGAGGAGCATCTGCTACTCTGCGATGGGATGCCACTGCATCGAACTGCTCCAGGAGGGTTATTTAAACAGTCTGCCCGCCTTGGTTACTCCGTCGGGTAATGGCAGCCTCCTAAAAGGAGAGACAGTGAGCCCCCGTGCTTTGTGGAGGCCAAAGAGTAGACTCTGATCTGCTCCACGCTCTGTGAACAACTGAATCACGCGCCTGCTCCGCCAGGGGATTTCAAGGACGCATAGGGAAATTAAGGATTTAAATACAATCTAAATGTACTTGAGAACATATTACTAAATGTGTCAATTATTCACATAATGGTCTATTATCAAGTCAAACGGATAGGCTGTCAGGTAGGTAATCTATGGTCGGAAAGGATATCACTATACAACGGCTCAAAAAGTGTCACTGGCAGTTCTGCAACATACAATATGAATAGACCCTTAAAATAACAGAACAATTTTATAATTACAAATTATTATAATTCACTCATATGCTACTTTTCAAACACACAGCCTGTTTGCTTTTTTCACGACTATGGGTCTCAGTCAATACAATATTGTACCCATGCCCGGATTTGGTGTCCCCTAGAGACAAAGCAGTGTTTCTAATCCCTAAACAAACAACCACCACGTGGAAGCAAACAGTTCCCCGATTGGTCCGCTATGATTTTGCGACTGCATCCAAGACAACGGAGCTTGGACAGCTTCGGCTTGCGGGAGCATGGATGCAGATGTTATGCTCTCTGACACCTCCTGACATCTCTGTGGGAGAGGGCCCGCTCGGGCGAGCACTCGGATCGATACATGCTACCTGGCCAGAGGAGCCTCAGACAGAATCGCTAGGAGACAGCCTAGTTATTGTTCTCCAGCTGTCATCACCAACACAACACACTTCACCCCAGTATGGTTTTAACTGTGAAGACAACGCGCCAAACATAGCCAAACCGATGTGTTTTCATTTTGGGAACATGCTCCAGGGTTTGGAATAAGACTCTGAATAACTAGGAACCCCAAAAAAGTAAAAACTGACATTGAGACACTTTTTGAATGATGATTTTAAACCACAAGTTGTAGTATGGATCTCTAACGCTTATTCAAACCTCCATCCTCCTCTGCTCCCCTCCTTCCAGTGTTAACCAGTAGATGGTAATGTCTGGAATTGGCAAGAGAGATGCACGCCAGTCTGTTCTTGCCAACTGTTGGTAGCAATAACCCAGTCAGATGGACCCCCTTTCTCTCCAACGCAGCACTGCTGCACTCGCCCTCTTGCATATTTCATATGCCAGACAGGCAGGCAGGACTGTTTCAAGAATATACGCACACATATCGTACCCTAAGAACATTAAAGTAGTTTTAAATTCAGAGGCTGGCCTCAACAATATAGAAATGCCGGTGGCCAAATAGATTAGACCAGTTGATTTATCTCGCCATTTCAAAGAAGCAAGCGGGGAGAAGATGCGCCAGGGATAATGAGACGAGAACATAAGAAAGTCGTCGTTACGTGGAAGTTAGTCAGTTGATCATCCGTTCCATTGAGCGACTCTATTGTAAACGTCTGTTTGTCTCTTAAAATCTGAGTTCAATGAATGCAAAACGGACTGTGCTTGCGATCTACGGTACATCCATTTTTCTTTTATGTAATGTATTCTTAACTGAAAAAATAGGCCCATTCAGAGGCATAAAAAACTCTGAAAAACAAATGTAATCCCAAGTTGTTCCTATCATCTGATCTGTTACATTCAATTGGCCTATTAAAGGCCAGGAGAACACTTACCCGCTTCCAGAGAGAGCGCCATCAATCTGCCTCTTCAGTCCTGTTCAAAGGTCAGTTTTTTTCCCAGATACTTAAGGTCATTTAAGGACAAAAGGTAATTGATATACGTTCTCTGTGATATGCTCTTACATGCTCCCGGTGTGAAGGGTAAAAGTGTCCATGTTGTTGCTGTGTGTGTGTGTGTGTGTGTGTGTGTGTGTGTGTGTGTGTGTGTGTGTGTGTGTGTGTGTGTGTGTGTGTGTGTGTGTGTGTGTGTGTGTGTGTGTGTGTGTGTGTGTGTGTGTGTGTGTGTGTGTGTGTGTGTGTGTGTGTGTGTGTGTGTCCTAACAACCCGAGTGCTGTAAAAGCTATGCTTGGATGAGTGCGACATCTTTCAGCTGTCAAAGTTGCTGCATCAGTTAAGTGGATAGGAGAGTCTTTGAGAATATTAAGATATCACACGGAGCGGACGCCTCGGCCGCCTTAGAGAAACAGACACAAAAAAAGGTGTGTTTGGAAGCGCACACCATGGAACATCGATCCGCCACAAATAATAGAGGGTTCTCCTGCTATCAGACCTCATCCCACTGCGCTGTGGTTGTCAGCGTGGGATTAAGAGACAGGAGGGAGGAAGCCGAAAAAAATCACAGTTTCCTTCTCACAATAGGAAGATACAATTCTCTTTAGAGAGGTTCCCCACAGTAGACCCGGAGTTGTGTTATAACTGACACGGGTCAGTCGGTCGTCTCTCGCGGTGCAGTGTCTGCACTGCCTGTAAGCTTCTGTGTAAACATGACATGACAACCCTGGATAGACGCACCCCATTGCAGAAAGCCCTTCATTTGACTTGGGCCTCTCTCACTCTCTATCTATCTTGTCTCTCTGTCCCTGTCTTCTTCTCCGTCTCTGTCTCTCTTTCTCTCTCGCGCGCTCTGTCGATTAAAAGAGCATCCACCCAATCC
>OLKM01000032.1:557675-597675 GCA_900291075.1 Melanogrammus aeglefinus | reverse complement strand
AGCAACAGGCGAAGGCCCCTTCATCAACATGGGGGCTCTTGATCCAGGCTTCCCTGATAGAGAGAGATGATATCTGCAGTCGATCTTTCACCCTTAACCAGCAGCCTCCTCTGTCGGGGAGAGCGATTCTCATCATGGGTAAAAGAAGAAAACCAAAAAGAAATCACCCGTTCAGCAGAGGTATAAAGAATGGGAATCCAACCCGGACCGCGAGACAACCAGCAAGAGTCTTATTTCTATATTGTCAACAGCGAAACCTCAGGATGGGGGATGTTTTGAGGCAAGTGGCGGACGCTTGGGGAGGGGAACCGCCGACGGAGCCAGCTGTAGCCTGAAGGAGAGGCCCCCGCTGGGAATCGAGAGCAGAGCCGGGTGGCGACGCAAGCGCTCAATCAATTCCAGCCGGGGATCTGATCTCGCCAGCCCCGCGAATGACCGATGGGACCGCGTTTGCGATCCTGCGGGAGATAAATTGGAATAGCAATAAATAAACCTCAACACACTCTCCCAAGATCCTCCTGCTCCTTCGCTGCCGGGGCTGAGGCCAGGAGCAGGCTCTGGGATTGCCGGCTCGATGAACTGGAGAGCGACTTCAAAGTCCCGCTCTCGCTCTCTAAGGGGAGGGGATTTTTTTTTAAATTTAATTTTCAGCCAAGAATTCGATGACCTTCGTAGGCTTTAGGCGGGGGGCGCCATGTGAGCCGTCAGCAAGGCCGACATACAGATCTGGAGGCTTGAAGAAAGAGACAGTCTCCTGCTGAGGCTGAGGGGGCGGGGGGGGGGGGGGTCCACAAGTAGGTAGAAAGGGGTTTGAAGCTGATCCTAGCCGCGGCGGGCCATCTGAGATGGACATCGCAGGGTAAATAGCTGAAAGGGAGCTTTTCTTTTGCAGGGAGATAGACATAACACTTACATGTCAAGTGGAAGGAAGATTGACAGCTGGAGGGATAAGACAGGCAAAACGTAAGACAGGCGCACGCACACACGCACACACACACACACACGCACACGCGCTCTCTCCATCTCTCTTTCTTTCTCTTTATTTTTCTCTTTATAAGATACTCACACCCACACATAGGCAAACACATCCACACACAGACACATACGCACGCGTGCACAAAAATACACACATTCAGAGCACACATACTCCATCAACACCATTACCCACCCTGCAAAAAACCGCAATTGATATGGTTAAAAAACGGTATAATGAACGAGACATTAAGTGAAGAGCTCATTTGTTGGTTCCCTCTCTTTTGTGTTGCTTCATTCTGCTATGAGGAACTTTGCAACCTCGGGGTTCAGTGGCTACAACTGACGACGCAACAACAATTACCCTAATATCTTGAAAAATTGGAGACTGTAAAATTGTCTTTGGTCAGCTGAATTTACCTTTTATGGAGAGCAGGGGTTGTAGAATAAATGATGTTAACCTGTCTTCCAATGGCAGTTCTTGATTAATCAGTGCTACCTGCAGAGTGCGTCTAACCTGGTTCAGCTGTAACATCACAAAGCACGTAGGACTAATATTACGAATGACTTCAGATTTAAGGGCTCTTATCGAGGTCCTTGTAATCTGTTGTATTGAACTACCTGCTTAAAAATAGATACAAATCAATTGTATGCAATTAACATTAGATACCTAGAATGCCTTATGATCTTCTGACGGGGATTATTAAAATGCAATTAAAAATGTGCACACTGATAACCTAAACACGGACATAGTGGTTGATGCTCCCCCCCCCCCCCCCCCACCCACCCAAACACACACACACAAAAACGTGCACCTACAGAGTTTCAACCTCCAGTAGCAGGAGACAAGAGTCTGGAGTGGGACAGAGAGTTGGTGTTAAGGCCGGTCTCCCCCTGAGCACAGGGAGGCTGTGGATCTCTCAGAGCACTTCTAGAGAGCCTAGATGATGGAGGGAGAGAGAGGATAAAGTGGGTAAGATAGCACTGGTGAGGAGAATGTAAGCAGAGGGAAAAATAATTGACAGGTTGAGTAGGCAGTGCTTTCGAATTAGATTATTAATAGATTACTGAAGGCATGTTTGGTATGGTATGTTGTTAGGATAGAGGGAAGCATCGGGGGAAAATAAGCGAAGGATGAGTTGTGGAGAAGAGCAAATACTCAAATCATGTTATTCTAACCCAGAAGGGACGCAGGATCAAAGACTGTACCCGTAGGGTACAGCCATGTCATGCGGTGCATATAAATGGATGTTTGGAGGGTGTGTGTTAGTCAGATAACAAACATAATATTTACCTTTCCTCCGTACCACCTGCACTTTACCTGCGCAATAACAAACACGCCTGTGGTCCTGTGAGGCGTCTGGATTCTTCCTGATGTTCCGAAAGTGGCGTACTGAAGTAGTCGGGAATTATGTAAAACAGAAGGTAGGCAAGGTATAATGGCTGGGGTAATATCACCGGATGATCTACGTTAAGGATGGCTTCATTCCAGTTAAGGGCGAGGCGCATTTTAATGCATCGTGAAATATTATTTATCACGGTTTCCTAATCGATTAACCCATGCTCACTGAAAAGATAATGGGCGAATTTAAACTGTAAACTGTGCAGCTGTCCAGGGTGTTAAGGTCTGTGTGCATCCAAAATTTGCGTGCAAAACAACGGGCCCACGGATGGAAGATGCCAATTGTGTTTTTTCTCGTTTCGCTGTTTGCATCCGCTTGTTAAGAAGGTGAGGGTGAGGGTTAGGGCATGGTTGTGAGGAAGTGCCCAAAATTGAGTTGTTTTGGAAATACGACCTTGCGCCCGAACCCAGGGATAAACATGTCAGCAGTTTATCGACCGCCATTTAAATGGACTTCAGGGAAAAACCCACACCATGCGGACAGTAACAGCTTCACAGTGTTTTACAGTTTCTCGAGTTTGGGATTCAATAGTGTTTTGAAGGCAGATACACACTTGCGTTATTCCTTTATATACTGTAGGTGTTGTATTTACAAGATATCTTTATGGGAAACTTGGAACGATTTCAGTGATTTGATTCCCATTCGAGTTATGGCCCGGAGGCCCTTGTCTTGTAGGATATCATGCCTCGTGGTTTGAGGCTTTTTCTTGCACACGACTGAAAAGCGTGTGACCACTTTATTTTACAGGTCCTTGCTCTGCTGGATTTTAAGGTTGTGTTAATGTCAAGCTGAAAAAAATTGCATGAGCGCGCCAAAAACACTAGTGGGACTGGTGGCCATAGCAAATCCCCTTCCCGCCAAAAACAACAAAAAATACAGTAATTGAGGAGAAGATATGAGATTATATCCTTTGATCGTTTCATCAAAGTATATGTGGGGAGATTTGGGCGCTTTTTAATTAAGACACAAAAACAGCACACAAATAAAGCAGAGCAGGGCACACGGCTCAGAAGAAGGACAATGTGTGTCTGTGCATAATCATACATTAGGATGATTAACTGTGCTTCTGGATATACTTGGCTTTCCCAGTGTGTCTTCTGCTTTGGTTGGTAGTTAACCTATTTTCTTCAATTCACAAACACAATCCCCAGGAAGTAATTTGTCCGTCTTGCCGATGGCCCTTGTGTTAAACGGGCATGTCTCTATTAGAGCGGGTGAATCCCTGCTACTAGACAATGGAGACGTGGATCCCTGCAGCTGCTACCAGCTGTGGCTCTTAGCTGTAAACAGCTGGTCTTCTGCTGCTATGCTTACTCATTATAGAACTCTAACAGTCTAGACTACTGTTACTAGTACTGCTACTGCTGCTGCTACTGCTACTGCTAATGCTACTGCTGATGCTACTACTGCTGCTGTTACTGCTGCTACAGCTAATACTACTACGACTACTAATACGACTCCTACCGTACTTTTACAGTTATTATACTACCGTGACTTCTGCAGGGCCTGTGATTCTTCATCACGTCAACTACTAGATGTATAGTTTTCTACGGTTAGCACATCCATCATCAAAGTTGGCTGGACGCCCAGCGCAAATCAAGCTCTTGCCGACATCAATATATCACACTGTAACGTACAAGATGCTGTAAAAGCATGTTCTGTCATATTCATACCCGCATCTGTATGGTCAGCAGAATGAACTCACCGCAAAAGGGGGAAAATACCAAAGAGGGCATATAGATGAACGACCACAGGGCACGCAAAAGACCTGGGCATTAAGTGAGTCAGGCTGTTGAAGGAGCCCTAAAACCCATCCAATCAATTGAACCAGGAGACGGAGACAAGTGGCCAACACTGGGCGTGTTGTATGTCTACTTTGCCTTCTCTGCTCATCAGATCTTGTTTTCCTAAAACAATCTCTGATTTAGTTATTTCCTTGATTGTCTTACAACTCAGAGTCTTGTCTTGCATAAATTAAAAGACCGACCTGTGTGTGTGTGTGTGTGTGTGTGTGTGTGTGTGTGTGTGTGTGTGTGTGTGTGTGTGTGTGTGTGTGTGTGTGTGTGTGTGTGTGTGTGTGTGTGTGTGTGTGTGTGTGTGTGTGTGCGCGTATGTGTGTTTTGCAGTAGAGTGCAGTAGTGTGTAACTAAGTATCACAAATGACAACACTGAAGTTGACTCAATCTAAAGTTGCCTTAATCTTTCGTCAGCCTTTTTGCACTAAGCCGTAAAACGATTCACTGCCACAATGATAAATTTGCCAAAAGTCAGACGTTCAAACTCAGTAATTTACATAAAACACACTAAATTATGACATTACCGGAGGGGGTTAATTCCTTCCTTTGTGTAACCCGGATTTCCAGGTCAATAGATAGGTCTATTCAACAACAGGAGCTAAAGGATGTTCATTCGAATGTGAGGTTATGACTTTATGCAATTTAATTTCCACACACAATGTGCCTCGATTAACAAGCAGCAAGCGCTCAAACACAAACAGCGAAGCCTTTATTTAAAGATCAATTATGGCCTGAACACCTTGACATTGTTAAGATATTTCTGTTGTATAACCCACCCCAGGTCCTATTTTTCAGTTATGTTTGGTATTTCATTTTCCATGGCTTAACTCAATTTCTGTGGACACCAATACTTCAAACAGAGACCTGGCTGTAGTAGTACAATTGGGTTTAAGATGTGAATATGTACTTGAATCGCTGTAGCGTCCCCCATAAGTACCAGATATTCATTAAATTCCCATATGACAACAACTAAGGGCTTCCTCTTGGAATCAATGCAGATAACGTACCCATACATTTTTGCTGGGCCAGCGTTTTTTTAATTCCAGAATGCATTTATTGCTTTGCTGTCGACGTGGCGATGATATCCCTGCAGCTGCTGAAGCATTGCCCCATCCGATGAGGAAACGGCCTGCTAGTCACAGTTAACGTGGCCGATTTGGTCTGTTTTGTTCATTTATTAATAATAATTATAATAATTGGAACCCGTATCTTGCATATTGTATCATAGCATAGGCCTACTGCCAAATGTCTTGCTGGCTCGCCCAATTAATATTTAAGCCTGTTATACATACTGTTAAAATAAACTTGATTCATTTATTCAACTTATAAATGCACCATTTATAGAATGCCACCCAGGCAACAGTCACACAACCTTGGAACCTTTTCACATAAATATAAAAAACGAATAATATATGTGAAGAGCCAGCCAACTGTAATGACCTGGGCAGTGTGGAGGAAATATTTGTATATTATGTAATATTTTATGCATACTTGAAAAGGGTCAGCCTGACCTTATCTATCTAACAGAAGCCATTACGTGTGTGGGTGTGGGTGTGGGTGTGGGTGTGTGGTGTGTGTGTGTGTGTGTGTGTGTGTGTGTGTGTGTGTGTGTGTGTGTGTGTGTGTAAAGAATCTCAAAGGGGAGAAATGCAGTTGTAGACGTTTCATATGTTGAATAAAATTTTGTTTTTGCTACATAATATTTATTTTTCCTTTTTTATTTTATATTTATGTATAAATATTTGTATGTATGTATCAATTCATGTTCCTTGTTGTTGCAAGGGTAGCAAAACTAAATAACAAAACTAATGGGAATATATGTCAAGTTGACATGCAGCAATCTAGCATATGACCTAGAAACTAATGTTATTGTAGTCATTTGAATAAAACAATTATAATTAATGAATGAAGTTAACAGTCAATACAAAAAGGACAACACAGAAATGCAAATTACAATTGCAGGCTTTCAACAAATATTAACGTGCATGTCTTTTCAATCTCTCAAGTAGCCTAATATATAAATGCCATGCCGTTTCATTTACCCGTGCTCCAGATCAAATACGTTTCTGGAGAGATGGGCGTATTAGCTTGCCACAGTTAATTATAGATAACAGAAGTAAACCCGCACAGCGTTTTATATTGACGTTTCATACCGTTAAACAAATCAGCTCAAGTTTTCAGTTCAACTGGGTCAGTGTTCCACAGAAACACACATGTGTTTCCAGGAGAATATGTCAAAAAGCTAATATGTTTTGTGTTTTAATCATCTGCGCTGCCTGCGGCTGGTCACCCCTAGCGAACCTCTGTTGCCGCCTGTGTTGCACTAACACAGATGTCCTTACCTACCGCTGCTGCCGTTTGAATTTAAAATCTGAACGAGGTGATCCATTCCCTCAGCTAGATATCCCCCAATGCAATTAGGATACACCTTGCTCGAGGGCACGACGGCAAGGATGTTTGGCTTCCGATCACAGTCGCAAGCCTTTTTATTTTTTTTTGCCAGACAAACTCTGCTTCTTAATATCCCAAGGGCAATCAGATGTGCTGGCTTTTAGTTTGAATGAAGAAAATGTCCGGCCAGGCCGCTAATTCAATCCATTGTCTTTCCCTTGTTATCGTATTAACACAAAACCAATCGTGTTATTGTGATATGCATTATCAACATTATTAATGATCGTGAGATACCCTTTACAATTTGAGATTTTCCCAATTAGTTTCATCCCATAGGCCATCTCCAAATTAAATGCATATATCAATGTCAAATGTCATTAGAGAATTTTTTTAAGGGAATCTTTCCCTGCCATGTTTCGAGAACGAAAAATGGTCAGAAAAGCACTTTGTACTGCCATCTAGCGTTTCCAACTAATTTGCTGGCTCCGTCTCCTTTCAGATCACAAACCCCCCTCTTGTCCCTCGTACACACACACACACACACACACACACACACACACACACACACACACACACACACACACACACACACACACACACACACACACACACACACACAGCATCGCTCTACCGTGTGGACCCGGCTGAAATTAATCTCCAGAAATGTGACTTTCATTATTAACGGAGCGACATATTGGAGATTCATTGTCAACATTCCTTCGACATTGTGTCCTATGTTTTTTTTTTTCGCAATCATAATAGCAATACAAAACTACCCTTCATTCAGTCCTATGCTATAGCATCCCTCGCATGTTCCTTTTTAAAATCTCTCGGCGGCTGGATTGAAAGCACTTCCTTTCTAGAGGAAGAATGAGGGAGGGGTGGGGGGAGGGAGGGGAGGAGGAGGGGGGGGGGGGAGGGTGGAAGAGTGGAAGGAGATGGGGGGGGAGCTTGGAGAAGATGATGGATGGGGAAATGATAGTTTGATATAAGTGATGATTGGCAAAGACAGAAAGAGAAAGGCCTTGTTCCTGGCACACTATACACTGTTCACTAGCAGATGTACGTAGGAACCCACGTCTCTGAGTCACCATCTCCCATAATGCACAGCAGCGTGTTGCAGCAGCAGCAGCAGCAGCAGCAGCAGCAGCAGCAGCTTGGAGTGCAGCTGTGGGGCTCGGAGACGAGTACAGGAGACCGCCTGAGGGACGGGGCTCCAGACTTAGAATCCTATTCCAATTCGTGTTCCTCATTTACTGCCACACCGCCTTCTTGGAGATAACGCCGTCTTCCCACTTTGCATTCATTTGCCACATTATGCTTTCTCTTTCTAACGTTCATTTGTAATTATTCCTTCATATCACCGTGCATAGACATGACCATTTAATTATAGATAAAAGGTATTTATATATATATATCTCCATGTAAAGAAAGGGGTTTAAAAAACCATGGCGCTGCAGTATATCAAGCCCGCTAGGCGGCCCCCGCGGTATTGATGACGAATCTTTCTCAATGCACATTAAATGCACAATTTTATTGTTTATCATTTGGTAGTGCCTTTGGATAAAAGTGTATTTGCTTTGGAGGAAAGAATCGGATAAATGGTCAAAATACTAGTTAATATTTTTAGATATATGAGACGAGTGAGTATGAAGATATACGCGACTATATTTGCTCTATGCCCTTGCGCTTGCTGTAAACTGACTTTATTCCATCAGGGTAGCTCGTCAAAACATTGATTCCAATCTAATATGAATGCGTAAAAGATATTACGAGTAATATATTCCTCAACTTATAAATAATATAAATTATCTTTAAACACTATGTTTTTATTCATTCAAGACCAAACCTCGATGTATCTGCAGCTGCAAGCCTCCACATGATTGATTCTTGAGAACACATTAGCTCTTCCAGCAGCCCCTATGATTATATGTGAAAGCCGGGTGTATCGCTTTAACACCTAATGGTTGATGACCTTCAAACGACTGCCTCAGACTCATTATTACCTCAACCGCAACAAACTGACAGCAGGCAGGCGGTGGCGTCACAGAACCTGACGGAGGGAACCCACCAAACAAATCGACACGGCAAAACTTTCAAACCTGCGACAAGCGGAGCAGCCCTTGTTATCATGTGGTGGGCTGAGGGTTTCTGGTTCACACTGTGCGCTGCCTTGTTCCATCTGTTCCAGGGTTTATCTACAAGTCAGCTCCGTCCCCTCCCCTTCACCGCTCGCAGTCCAGGCAAAGGCAGAGGGATTTCTAACAGGAGAGTTCATCTCCTCTCTAGGCCCGTATGTCTTTTTTGGTGGTGCTGCATAACTTGCAGTTGACAAAAAACAACTGGACACCTGGGGAGGGTGACCTTCAACACATTGTGATGCATAATGTATAAGAGGGCGAAAATCAATACAATTCATATCCGCTACTTCCTGGCAGGAGATACTGTAAATAGAAAAAGATGTTCAGAGAATATATCGTTATAGACTTCTAGAAGGGAAGAGCTGATGTATTCATCTATTCATTGAGATTGATCGGTCTGGACCTGTAAGCATTCTGTAGACTGGAATGGGCCTTTGAGGGAAGTATAGGTTGTTGTCTGTTAGAGGATACAATTTTATCTATAAGAGGGACTCAAGTAAATTAAAATAGAACAAACACAATGAGTTCTGTTCAGTATGTATCAGATGAAGCATACCCAGAACTGCTTCATCTGATACATGATACCCGATGAATTTGAATAACGCTATGCTTGACTTGCAAGTAAAATGTTCAAGCAGCGCCGCATTAACTTCCTATCTGAACTACAGTTTACATTTTGCTTCCTCTTCAACCTAATTTGTTGACAGCGTTTAGTTTCCCACCACTAGTAATATTAAAATGCGTTCCCCCCCACCCTCCCCTCTCGTGTCCGCTAAAGCCTACTACTGACTGACACGCATAGGGCTGGCCTATTTTGTCCCATGTGTACACATCCAATCAACTCCTGTAGGATCCAATCAGATTCGTCTGCCAATTACCTGATCGACTTGTAAAGACGGCGTATTGCGGTGAGCTAAGATGCGCTCTTCTCTGTGCCATTTCCTGTTGCCTTTCGTGGGCTGAGAGCCAAATCGCTGACTGGAGTGACCTGCTTGATTGCATTGTGTGAAAAATACATGAAAGGCAGTGCAGAGTGCGCACCTCAAGGTACCCAATGAGTGGCTACTGAATACTTTGAGTAAAGTGGCCTCAGGAACCCGCAAGGGGACAATATCTGTGTTTATGAGTCGTTATGCAGTTGGTGAAAGGAAAGGCGAAGGCCTATACATGAATTAGCATAAGCACAATGTTTGTTTTGTTGAAACTATATACAATACAAGCAATATGCTTGTGCAACTCATGTACTAACAAACAAGTAAAATTTGAATACTAAAGATGCTTAAAATAGAAATGGGGGTTAAGATTTGCTAAACAAACAAGTTTAGCAGCTGCTCAATGCTGCTCTTATTTCTAAAAGCCAGCTATATTTATCCTGCACATATATACGTCTATAAACATTTTAAACAAGATATTCTTTCGAGAGAAGAGATTATTTCGAGTTTAGCAATCATCCAGCCAGTAGTGTCCACTGTAGGATGAAATGAAAAACGGATAAATTACAGGACATGCATCCTGCGCCAAAACCACATTACCGAACCATATCACCTCTCTTTCACATCGTGAAGGCATCAATCAAACTGAGAGGTGAAGTACGGAGCATGGAAATGAGTTCTGTAAGAGAAATAGTGGTGTCTGGCAGATTATGATGATGTCATCACTGAGTGACAGGTTATGCTAGCGTCCCCGTCAAGCCGCCACAGGCAAGCCACCTGGAGCCATGGCCCTGTGTGTGTGTGTGTGTGTGTGTGTGTGTGTGTGTGTGTGTGTGTGTGTGTGTGTGTGTGTGTGTGTGTGTGTGTGTGTGTGTGTGTGTGTGTGTGTGTGTGTGTGTGTGTGTGTGTGTGTGTGTGTGTGTGTGTGTGTGTGTGTGTGTGTGTGTGCACGCATGTGAGTGTTTGTTGTGTGCCTACGTCTTAACGTGATATACATCTTTCTCCCTGTCACCAAGCTATATTCCTCGTTAAGCATTCAAATGTTCTATATTCCGATTTCTAGCTAATGTAATCAAAACTAGGCCACACTCAGGTGTGTTAGTAGGCAGTGTACTCACGATGACGAGCACATTCTGGGGCTTCGGTGCTGATGTGTACTTCTGTGCCAACGGCGTAATGTTTCCCTACGTCTCCTCTTCTTTGAATTGGAGGATAAAAGGAGTTAGAAGACAGCCAGAGTTACGGTGATCAAAGCATCCATGGCAAAAGCAGACAGCATCCCATCAAGTACAAATCAGAGTGAATTATGTGCTTTGTCTGTGCCGAGTTAGAAAGGGAAAGAAAGTCGTCCCAAAGTCACATTACCACTGCTGCATGGAACCGAGGTTGAAGATTTTGTATTTCTTATGCGCTAATGTCAGGAAGAATCCCTCCTTCCGGGGCTAGACGGCCTATATGGTAGGATGTAGGGGGGTAAGAGGATGTGAGACGTCTGTGCTCTGAATCACAACTGTTTAGAGAAGTAAGCCTACATCTCGGAAGACAGTGCACTGATTGCAGATAAATGAGTCAACAGCTGAGGTCAATGCGAGGGATGTCGAGTGCCAGCATGTCAATATGTTTTATTGATATTCATTCAATCAACACTGAACATGAGGGAAACCGGTGGATGAAGTCTGAGCACATAACGCCTCGCACACAACGGCCGACAAATGACAGCGATGAATGAGGAGGAAATATCGATAAAACGATAGGACGGGTAGACCCGTGAGAAAAAGGACGCGTGTGTGTGTGTGTGCAAAACTGCGTTATTCATTTGCGAGTGCTTTGTGACTGCTTAATCTTTCTCCCCTTCTGTTGAATATTTCATGATCTTATCTTGTTGCTGCGGGTTTGTTGTATTGCATCAGTGACTTGTAGCTCCGATCATTAGCATTCACCAAGTGAGCGCAGGCTTTATTACACATTACGCGCCTCTTTAATGGCTGTAAAGCTCGCAGGCAAAATTACAATCAAATAATAATGTTTTGTTTTATTTACATTTGTAACTTTTGGAGCCAAAGAGGGTTCTAGATAATTCTCTTGTTGCAGGGCTTCTTACAAGGAATGCCGCTTATGAATTGAATCCTCGTGATGTGACTATGGATACATATAATATTGTGTACTTAAACTTAAGTTATATGGGGAAAGTAAATGTGCTGTTAAGTTTTGTAAATCCTCTGTCCTCACGACCTGCACTCCCATCCCGGTGGAGTAATTCATACTGACTTTACTGGAAGGCCCGGTTTTATTTGATCTCTCTCTCTCTCACACTCACACACACACACACACACACACACACACACACACACCACACACACACACACACACACACACACACACACACACACACACACACACACACACACACACACACACACACACACACACACACACACACACACACTCTCTCTCTCTCTCTCAACCAGGTTAATCCCCATGCGATGTGTCTACCGTTATTGACATGCATGAAGACATACGCTATGCACTATGACTTTTCAGTTTGCTGGCTAAATCTTGAATTGAACATTTGTTGCACCAGTAAAATCCACAGAAATCCATGCACAACATAAATAGAATCACAATTGGATCCACTGGAGCTCATGGGAGAGGCAGAAAAGATGCCAATCCATGGTAGTTATTTCGTTTTGAGTCGGTTTAGTCTTTCTCCTAACTGTTTTAGTCAGAAAGTAATAAGGTTGGTTGTTGAACAAATAAACAGCACTGGAAAATCAAATCTGTTACTTCTCTTGAATTAAATTTCTACACACAAGAATACACGCACACACAGAACACATTTCTGTGTCCCCCAGTCATGTGGTTCATTGACTGAACACCTTTCATCGCAACCCAGTCTCACGAAAATACGTGACACTGTCACGTCATTTAATCTATTGGATCGTGATCGGGGACACGTGTTTTAAAAATTTTCGTGACAAAACTCACAATTTTCAAACTCATGTATTTCAATTTTAAGTATTTGTCGTGTCACTAAGCACGACTTCCAAACTAATGTTCTGTCCGGGAGCGTTCTCCCTAATGTCCCTTAAGGAGCTCCGTACAGATAATTTATTGTTAAAAATTGTCTCTGATAATTAACAATATGACAGCTTTTGGCCACCCGTTTCTACTTGTCACCGAAATTGTGACAATACACGGATATATTTAATCAACATTCTCACTCCGAACGCGTCGATATTTCACGAACGGTCAGTGACTTTGGCCTCAGCCTCTGACGCACAAGAGTATACTCTTGTGCTTCTTTTTTCGAACGCATGGGGTTTTCAAATCGTTACAATGTAATCCCTCCACGGCAATATATGAAGCTATGAGCAGAATTCATCCCATTGGCTAACGGAAGACCCGATGGCTGCACATTAATGGCGATTTTACAGTGAAATCTGTTACATTACTTAACAAGGACACCAACGTGTCCTTGTTAATTACACAACATGTATGGCTATGGACATCAGTAGATGATGTAGAGACCACGTCCATCCGCTTTGTTTGACAACTGACAGATCAACCCTATCTCATCAAAATTACGTTCCCAGAGAACTATTCGGTATTCTCAATTACGTTTGTCTGAAAAACAAATTTTGTCCGTGATTACGTTTTATTGAACATGTCGCAAATACGAATTCGTTCTCGGATTATGTGAGGTTGAAACGTATCCCAGATATGTTAAATGTCAACATATCACACATTATTGTCATTAAGGCATATTCCCCTTTCGGGGAACGTTTCATTTAACTTATTTCGTCCCTGATGACGTCTCATTGAACATATTGCAAATACACACAATGCATTTCGCTGCTATAACAACAGAAAAAAATAGAAGAAAAAGTTCCCTCAAATATTATTACTGTAGCAAATATCAAAAGCAGATGCGTGCTATATTCTTTAAATCACTTTATTGAATCCCCCAGTCTCCGTAACCACCACAAAGCTCAACCGTCACCCCGTAACCACAACAAAGCTCAACGTCTTTTAACTCCTCCCCTAACTTCCGCACCGCAAAGCATGATGAGAACACATCAACCAATAGCAGTCATACACCAACACAACAAACATAACCAGGGCGCTACATTGCCCCCCACCCAAATGTCGCCTGTCCTCAGCCGACAACAAAGTCCTGATAGCGTGGGGGAGGCCGCTGCCACCGCCTGTGAGCCCATGGGGTCGCATGCCCCAACCCCCCACTGTCCGTTCGAGTCGGAGGACTCGTTGGTGTGAGTGGAGCCGTGCTGGGTGAGCTGTGTGTTTCGGGAAGTCCGGTATTCCTGGGGAGATCAGTGTCGGGGGGGGGGGGGGGGGGCGGGGCCGCCGAAGGCTAGGTCCACAATCGTCCGCAGCTCTCTGCCGAACATAAGTGTGGCTGGCGTGCACCCCGTGCTCTTTTGCACCGCTGAGCGATAAGCCCGCAGGACAAGGTGTAGGTGGCGGACACAGTCTCGCTGGTGTCGTGAGGTGACGATGGCCAGTTGCGTGGCAAGCGTCCGGTTGAACCGCTCCACTAGCCACGTCGCTCTGGGGTGATGTGGCATCATCCTGGTCTTGCTTACCATCATGCGTTTGCACACCTCAGCAAAGACTTGAGCCTCAAAGTTCCGCCCCTGATCACTGTGCAGTTCTTGAGGTGGCCCGAACCGACAGAACATCTCACAAACCAGACACTCGGCCCTGGTCACCGCACTCTGGTCGGGGACCGCATACGCCTCCGGCCACATAGTGAAATAGTCCATGGCCACGAGGACGTAGCAGTTCCCACTGTCTGTGATGGGTAATGGGCCCAGGATGTCCACCCCAACCCACTCCATGGGGGGCCCCCACCTGATATTGCTGCAAAGGGGCATGGGAACATCCAGTCGGCCCCTTCTTAGAAGTGCAGGAGTCACAGCAGTGGGGGTGTCCTTTGATGGAACAGAGGAGGTAGAGGCCGTGTGCATGGCCCACCCTACCAATCTTGTTGTTGTTCTCAATTGGGTCTATGGTCGGTTGGACGGGTGGCAGTCTCCCCAGGGTGCCTACCCGCATTAGTTTCCCGACTGTGGGGCTCTGTGGTGTTTTGGTGCGGGGGCGAGGCAGTCTGGGGCCTAGTGCCCCACCTCTCCACAGCGCCAGCACGGGTCGTTGAAACGGCCTTCCCAGGACCCGTGGGTTGGTCAACGTCGGTCTGGTCGAGTTGGCAACGGACGAGCCTGGAAGACGACCCTTCCCTCGATGTTCCCTTCTTCATCACTGACGTTGGCCCGGCACACCTGGTCATTTGCATGGGATCATAACAGCCTCCACCCTCTCTGCCTCATCCAGCGCAGCGTTGAGGCTGGTCGGTGCCATGATGCGGAGGTGTTCTTTCAGTCTCTCTGGTGTGAGGCCATGGATGAAGGCGCCCAGGGCTAGCTCCTCAAGGGCTTCTTCCTCAAACGTGGGGTAGCCCCGACATGCATAGAAGCATATGTACCCAGCGTCTCACCCTCTTGGCGGTGCCGGCGGGTCAGCTGGTCCCGCATGTTGTCCTTTGAAACCCGTTTGCCAAAGCGTCGTTCCAACACAGCCGCGTAGTCTAGTCGCTCAAGGGCGTAAGGTCGAGCAAGACCTGCTGCGCCTTCCTCTCTAGTGCTAGAGCAACGTGGGCTGCAGTGGCTTGGTTGTTCCACTGGTTATACGCTGCAGCCAGTCCAACGTGCGCTAGGTACAGCTCCAGGGCTGTAATGCCGGCGAATCGTGGGAGCTTGAAGGTGTCCCGTGGTGCTGGGCTAGCGATGGGCATGCTGGCAGCAGCGGCTGGCGGCAAGGCGGACGGCGGCGTCCCCCCGGGGGTGATGGGCGACGTCCTCTCGGCGGCGACGATCGACGGTGAGCACTCTGCAATGGTCAGCGACGTCCTCTCCACGGCGGCGGTGACCAGCGGTGAGCTCTCAGCTCCGGTCAGCGGCACCCTCCCGACGCCGGCGGTCAGCGACGCCCTCTCCTCGGCGGTGTTGGTCAGTGGTGGCAGCCTCTCTAGGCTGGTCACTCGTCGGCGGTCAGCGTGCTCAACTTTGGCTGACAACCATCTTGCATGGCGGCAGGGGAGCACTGGCACCGTCGGGTCGATCACTCATCTCCGCAGGAAGATCTTCGCCGAGACGCTGAAGAATAACTTCAATTGCGTGAATTTTCTTCGCTAAATAGCTTTTTCACATCGCCATCTTCGTAGGGGGTGTTCGTTTTATAAAATCCCACTTCTGACACCAATGTAGCGAATATCAAAAGCAGATGCATGCTATATTCTTTAAATCACTTTATTGAATCCCCCAGTCTCCGTAACCACCATGAAGCTCAACCGTCACCCTGTAACCACAACAAAGCTCAACGTCCTTTAACTCCTCCCCTAACTTCCGCACCACAAAGCATGATGAGAACACATCAACCAATAGCAGTTGTACAACAACACAACATAACCCTGGCGCTACATTACTTTCAAAATAATGGCCAAAATGTAACATCTTTTTTATTTGGGCTGCTTCTAGGACATTTTAGGTGGATTTTGAACGGTATGTGGGCAGGACGTTTTTTTGCAGGACCTGGCTGCGTGGTTGCCCGAGGTGCTGAAATGCTCCGAAACAGATCTGGATCCAGGCCAACCCCGGAAGTGAGCGTCGCCCTGGGTTCCCTTGACAACAAGCCAACGGGTTTTTCCATTGGATTTTGGATGATTGCAGAAAATGTTGCATTTTTTAAGCAGCTCCTCAAAAACTGAAAATAAATAAATAAATAAAAATAACGGTGCTCCAAATAACGAAATGTAAACCAATGCATTCTGAATGGGAGTGTTTCTCCGATTTTCCCATGCTACACAGAACGAAATGTAAACCCATGCAAACCCATGCATAATAATTTAAATATAATTAAATTAAAGCATGTAACGAGGAAATGAGACGATCTAGTTGTGGGCCAGCAGATGCTGAATTTTAACCGAATTCGGCCCATAACCTTATTTTTTTACATCGTTTTTATATTAGACCTATGAATAGTTTAATATTTTCTGGTATACCTGAACCACACTTACAAATTGGTGGAAGTGGATTTTCAACGGTCAATTAGGCTACAGATCTTGTTATAATGATAATTGAATAAAAGCTACATGGTCTAAATATTTGAGGCTGACTAAATAATTGTATATATATAATTGTTGCCACGAAGAATTGTTGCCACGTCCCAGTGGTGGTGGTATCATACTGTATATATGTATTCAATTATACTATAATGATCAATTAGGAGGCCAAAGCCCTAAAGGAAGTGATGCAATAGGTGACTTAGTCGAGAACATTTACCCCATACCTTGGGGTTTCTTATATATCAAAGGGGGTCTCAAAGGACGCGTACGCATCAACCTGTGGCACCAGCCCTACAGGAAATGACTCAGCAAGTGCTCCAACTCGCTGCACCTCACCCAGCGGCTCGCTTGCAAGATTTTGGTCTGAAGTTCTTCCTAGACCTACACCTTAGCCATCCAACATTCAAATCTGAGACTCAGGCCTCTTTAATAATGACTAAAAGTTACGAGAGAAAGCTTTGTCTACACACCTTAAGCCACAAATGTACACCTCCATCCCACAAAAAATGGGGACTAGAAACCAACCTCTGTCTTATGTTCATTTACTCTACTGCTGGAGGTCACGGCCCTTTTCCGGCCTTTTCGAGATAGCTAGGGATGCTAAAATATACTTGTATGTAATTACATACATTTCCCGGGGTCCCGAGAACGACATATCTGAGATTTGGAGTTCTAGCCCTTAGAGAAAAGTTTGCCCAAATAGACTGTCATTTGGATAAAGCCCCTCAGAAGTGTTGCCTGCAAGACGTATGGTTCAGAATGTATTGGAAAAACAGTTTTTGAGATGGGAATGTCCTACCGCACTGAAATTTGAATACCTTATTCTAGGGCCTAACTGGGACCCCCGCACGGAAACTTGAGTTTGAGAATTGTGCTTTTTGTCACGAAATTTTGGAAAATGCGTGTCCCCGATCGCGATCCAATAGATTAAATGACGTGACAGTGTCACATATTTTCGTGAGACCGGGTTGTTCATCGAGGACCCAGATCAACAGGTTGACTTGCCTCTAATTATTAAATCAAGACAAACCCCCGGTAGCTCTTCCCTCTTTCTCTTCCATCTTCTCCAAAAAGATCCTCCTCTCCAAGAGAGAGGAGGATCTTCTCTCTTCTAAAAAGGAATCAGCAAAAAGATGGGGAAGAAGACGATGACGATTGCTAACAAAAATGGTGATTTCGTAGATATTTAGTGGATGGAAGGATGGATGGATGGATGGATGGAAAGATGGATGGATAGATATTATTTTTCTGTGATAAATCAAAACAAACAAGATAATACTGGACCAATGGCCACTCAACTGCTAATGCAGTCTCAATGTATTTTAATTATTTAGCCTGTCTCCATAATGAGATAGTTTTCAAAATGGATCAAGTAGAATAGACGTGTATAACTCCCAGCCAAACCTTTTCATCTCTCTTAGATCTATAATACATCAATAACACAGAGCGTTCCAGCTCCCTTCTATGACCATATAACCATTGTGATTTGAATGTACTCTAATTTATATCGGTCAGACAATTAATCTCTGGATAATTCCATTTCTCTTGGCAATATATGCTTTTCATGCGTACACGCATACACATACGAGGTATAATTTTTTGTTTAAGTATGATATATTTGCTTTAATGTGTTCAACTTCAAGCAGAGCTTCATTACCTTCCCAGTAGAACTAGTTTGTTTTATCAAATGTTATTGGATGTTTAATGTGTTCCATCAAAGAAGGGACACTTAAAATAGTGACGTATTCACAATTAACTAATTTCCAACATTTCCTTTCCAGGTGTAATAACATGTTAATTTCTCTGCAACTCAATTTCTGAACAGGGTTTACTGTCCCGCTGTCCCATCAGTAGTCGTTTTATAGCACGTTTATGTGTCAACGGGAACCTGTTACTTTATGTTAATGCATATTCATGTAAAGCCTACTATGGACCAACAAACCGAAGGCTAGCAATATTTTGAAAGTGATTTGAGTGACTCACTTGAGGGCTCATTGTTGTGATTGATAAATATTTTGGACAAAGGACGAGTTTTGTACGGTGGGAGTGTTTTTCTGTTTCTCTCCAGATAGTGTTAGTCCTCTAGACAATTACCTCTGGGTGGACCATTTGGTGGACAGTATAGACACATCACTGGAGCAGCGTCGGCTCTCTCTGCAGACTGTTTGGAACCTCTAACGTCGGCAGGACTCGGGGCAATGTGTTGAGATAGGCGATAATTCAGCCGTACTGCAAAGTTATTACACCGTAATAACCACCCCTCAAAATGAAAGGAACTAGAGTTAATTAATGGTGGTCAATTTAGTCACAAAGTGGATTAGAAACAGGTTAATAGCTAGAGCTTCTTTTTACTGGTTTTTGGATAGGTGAGCTTCTATAAGAATTAATGACTTGATGTCATTCAGAAAGGGGATTTCCAGGCCTCAATATTCTCTTGATTTATTTATCCCTTGGTGACTCATTCATTTTCTAATACTCTCAGTCCACACAATATCCAACAATTGATCACCTTCGTTTGACAGAAGAAAGATGAATTTGAACATTCCCGTGATATAACCACTTTGCCTGCATTATTAAAGTCTGCTTAATAATTCACAAGATAGTGTAAGAACTACTTTACCGCTGCGCTGAGCCTCCCTGAGATTAACAATCTAATGGGTCGATAACTATTTCTATTACCAATACTTCTTAGGAGATTCCGATGTTTCCAATCCAACCAGTCCCGGATGAATACGCATGTCTCTGAATATTACAGACAATTAACAAATGGTTTGCTTGTCCTCAAATCCATGCCCAAAATAAATGTGTGAAGTGTCGTTGTGATGTACAACACTTGGCCATCCGATTGATTTCAAGCAGGGTTGCCTATAGCTGTTTTTTTACCATCTGTTGCGCAGGAAACAACATCAACGGAAATGAATAGTATGAGGTTTAAATGGAAGCTTGGATGGTGCAGCGTTCCCTTTGTTGGCCCAAGGTGAAGTAGTTGTTACAGAATAAGTGTGGGAATCCTGATTGGCCATCAGAGCTGGTTGTGGAGTGCCTTTGCGCACCATTCAGTCCACATTAACGCCCCTCTGCCCCACTCAAACACCCAGATGGAAAAGGCTTTTTAAGGGATAGGGAAAGCATGCTTCAGTTCTTCCCTGTCTGATGGTGATTGTTTCACTAACCAGGGCTTAAAAAGTGTTTGCATGTTATAAAACTTTGGGCTAGAGAAAATAGATAAATCTCCTCCAACACTCACACACAGGTTTCTTCTCCATTGTGCTTGTACATATTTTATTTAAATGAAAACTATTTTCTCTCTGAATCTGAATGCTAAATCTCTCTTTCTCTTTCTTTGTTGGATTTTTGCTCCATCTTGGAACTCCAACCATGCATCTGGACACACAGGTAAAGCACATACATGTGAATTTTATGTCCATGTGTAGCGAGAGTGTGTGCATTGTGTGTGTAGGTTGTGTGTCTGTTGGTGTGTACGTGCTTATGCGCACACCTGCATATCTTTATGTGTGTGTGAAATGCTTATAGTGACGTGTGAAATTTGGAGTAGCGGTTTAGTTCAGCACTCTTCTACATAACACCCACACGGCCATTAATATCCACATCTACCTTCACAAAGCTGTCAGCAAGGCCAGAGCTGTTTTAATGTGTGCTCCTCTAGCTATTTCTTTCTCTTTCCCCCCCCCAAAGGTTATTTGTCAAATATGTTAAACAATACATGAAGGAAAAGTACATCCAAGACAACCTCAAAAAGAAACTATTTAGTTTGTTTCAGTTTTAATCTTCATAAAACAGTTTAGATGAACACCACGCCAAGCAGCTTTGACAACGTCCTGATATCAATATCATAACTGCCTACCTATCAACTTCAGCCTTATGAATACATATTACGGTTCTCTTTGTTTACATTCACAACACATCAAAGACGCAACACAAGTGATTTCTCAATACCGTCTTTTTGGGAGGTATTCTGTCAACTATTGTTTTAGGCCTCCGAAGGAAATACAGAAGACTGTCCATGGGTTGGTTGACTGAAAGCTCCTTTTAGGGGGAGCAGAGCATACAATTAAGGCATGACAAGTAGAAAATAGTAATTAATCAAAAGGCCCCGGCAGAGTCTCAGGTAATCAACCTGGGTGTGTGTGATGGAAGCCGTTGGGGCGGCGTCACTAGAAATAGACAAAGCCGGCTGTATTCAGGACATGGAGCAACAGCAGGGGAAACTGGAGCTCCAAGAGTCATTAGCAGCACAGTAGGACGGCTGCAGAGTCTCTGAGACTGTCCTGGACACGACGCCTGTTTCACCCCTCCACAGCGCAGTGGGGAGACCACACTGTGTGTCATTTGGTTTGAGGACGGTGAGAAGGTCATCCATTTTGTAAATTGACATTGAAGTTCAAGCCATCAACATTTCTCTAAATACAAAAGATTGGAAATATTTAAGCCAAACCCTGATAAATTACAATAAAAGTGTAACCCGCTAATGAAAATTAAGTTAGTTATAAATGCAAGACTGAACAAGTTTTCCACCTTACCATTTCCTCATTGTGAATGCTTGTATGCATGCATGAGGTTGTGTCTGTTTGAGTGTGCGTTTGCCTTTGCGTGGACATTAATGTGCGTATTTATATTCTAATCCACACAGGTGAAATAATTGGTCCCTGAGAAATATGGCTTTATAGTTTAAACCATTAATCAACCCAAACCTGTCTCCCAAATAGTAACCTAGTCTTACTACAAGCACAGTAGTAGGCCTATTTAAGGATCTATAGGATAAATATACTATACAACAATGGATGGTTTGATGTAAATCATCATCATCCTTCTCATAATACATTGATAATCACAGTATTAACAGTTAACACATATTTCAATTTTACATTTTTGACATCCCGGAGATGGCAGTCTATAGCCAAGAAAATATATCCTAACCACTCGCACGTGAAATTTAGATTGGTTGTGGTTGTGCCACAATGTAGGGCTTGCTCTGTAGCCTACTCACAGTGTTTGTAATAACCCAGTTTAGAAAAACGGCGTTAGGTACCCCCGTTATTTTTTCAGTAACGAGGTAATCTAACTAATAACTGTTTCCGTCGTTGCAACCCTGTTACAACGCCGTTACCGTTTCTGTATGTTGAATGCGGTGCGTTAGGCCTATATTAATTGATTGCATTGAACTGTGTAATCCGAACGCACCCTTGGCTCCACACACAAACTGCTCGGGAGGAGACCTGGTGGGTTAACAACGAGATAAGCGATTATGATTGGCTAAGGCAGAGTCTTTTTTCATGGTAGCCAATCGGATCCAGTGATTTTGCACACAAGTCAGGACACGCGTGCCACGCTCACACGCACACGTACACACCAAACTGATTCGATCAAGCAGCAGAAATGGCGAGTCCGGAGCAATCCGATGAAAAGTTGCCATTTTCTGTTGCATTCGGCAGACTTTCCACAGCCTTTGCAACCAAGCAAATTAAAATTCAGTTGGAAGTATATCAGGACCTTGAATGGGCAGTTCAACCATTTAAAAAATCCAAATCCAAATTCTTCGACATATAGCAACTTTTTTTTTTTTTACAGTAACGCAAATAGTAACTTTTGCTGGTAACTAGTTACCTTTATTATAGAGTAATTCAGTTACTTACTCAGTTACTTTTTGGAACAAGTAGTAAGTAAATATAACTTATTACTTTTTTTTAAGTCACGTTCCCAACACTGCCTACTCATCGGAAATAGTTCTTCTCCAACAGTGCTTTCATCCATCACTTTCAGAGGGGCTGCTCTTTCTTAAACTTTCCAGATTCGTCGTTTGAGAGCAACGTTTGTCGAGGAGCATCAAATCCTTTGGAGAGTTCATTGAAAGATTAGGGTGAATAAGTCGTTGATAAACACGATGTCAATGACCGGATTTGCGTTTTCATGCATTTCAAGGTAGGGACTGTAGTTGTTTAATGTACATTTTCAAAATATGTCTTCTGAATGCTGTTTAGCGATTTAGCATAACTGTAGCGGGAAGTGTCAAATTATAAGTAAGTTGTAATTGATTGCGTCTTTTATTCTCATTATAATGAACATATTCCACTCTGATAGCCAGAGTGTTGCAAGACAATGTCGGGCAGCCCAACCAAAAATGTGGACAAATCAAATAGAATACCAAGAAAGATCACAGATTCCAGGTGTCCCTAGTTATTTAAAATCCCATTCATGAAACAGCAGTTTTCAGATTGAGAAGGTCAAATTTCATTCATGACGGAAATGGACACCGACTGTAGCCTTGTGGCACCATCCTGATCTCGAGCTCTCGCTGTGTTTCTATAAAACGGCAAACGCACACGTGAATATCTGGATGGCCGCGAGAAAAACCAACTGGTGTCACATTTGGCTAAAGACACACTGGTATGTCCCAGAGGGAGCCGTGGTTTGGAAGGCAGTGTATAGGTAGGCCTATTTGTGCGTTTTCCTTAAAGGCCCCATTCTGGCCCTAGGGCAGACGGTAATGTGACAGTTTGAGGTCTACTAATGGACTTCCTTGGTTTATTTTGGCCATGGGGCTGAGGAGGTAAGATAAAAGCTGGGATGATTGCAGATTTACCCTGGCGTGGACCGGTGCTGATCTCGAGCTGACACCTTCTTTATTTCCTGCCTTTTCCTGCCGTTTGTTTGCAGAATAACCAGATACCTTTTGGGCTTTTTTCAAAATATTGGAAGTTCAAGAAAAAAAACACCCAAAATTTGCTTCGTTCTCTTGTTTGAGAAAAATGGAGCTTGATCTTTTGTGGACTCTGCAGGGTGGCTTAACATCCAGAATAGGTTTAAAAAAAAAAAAAGTTGTAACTGCTTTCAACTTTTGATCTGCCTATAAAAAGGAGCCACCAAACAAACTATTTGTTTTTCTTTGGTATCTTTTAGTCTCAGAGTATACATCTGTTCTTGTGTGTGTTAAATCTGTGTTGCTCCTACCATTTTAATTAGGACCATTAGTCGTTTGCCTTTCCTCTGATTGTTCACCAATTATGGACTAAAACCCAATTTCTCAGACAGCCTTGATTGGTCAGAAAGGGAAAGTTTTAAATCTGTTCCTTGATTCTGATTTTCTGGAAGCTCCTATTAACACACACCCAGGAACGGCGCTCGGCATAGGGGACCTAGAGATGGCCTTGGTCGAATGTGTGAAACCAAACATGTTGCCAAATGGAACGCTGAAGGGAGGGGGCGCGGGATTAATGTTTAGGGCGAACTGAAGTACGCAGTAATTCTGGACAACGGCGAAAGCTTTATTTATTAAAGAAAATGTCTCACAAAAGTTTGCCGTCCTTGGACGTCCTACATTGTTGATCTTTGTTCATTGTACGTGTTCTTCTTTTTCCTTGGATTTATTAGCCGGCTACACTGTGTCGGGCTGCTATGAGGTCACAATGCTAACGTAGCTGCCGCGGCTATCGCAATCCGGTTTACCCCCCCCACCCCCCACACCATTGTTGGCGGTGGAAACGCGAGTCGTAAATGAGGTGCGCCGAAACACACCTTCACTACTCCACCAAGCCGCACCGCACCGACCCGCACCCTCAAGTGGAAATGCGCCATAAAGGTAGCCTACAGTCGGCGGTGGAAACTTGGGCCGTAACTGAGCTGCGCCGAACCGCACCTTCAAAACTCCACCAAGCCACCCCGAACTTATGCCCGCACCCTCCGGTGGAAATGCGCAAATTCTGTGTACTTTGCACTTTCAGAAATAAATCATGCTGAATTTTCAGTTTTATAACTGATCGTCTTATTTTGTTTACAAGTTACGTTTGGATTCTGGAGGTGATGTGGGGTACTTATTGTTTACTGTTTACATCTTAGAATACACAGTTGAGGCTGTTGCAGCTAGCTCAGAGGAGAGACTGTATTACACTAGGTTGTACAACCTGACAATAAAAAATAATTGGCTTCTGCATTTTTGTTTTTTCTTTTCCCTTCATTGTACCGAACCGAGGTATGAACCGAACCGTGACTTCAGTGTACCGTTACACCCCTACCCCATGAAATTTCATTTTTGGTATTATTGCGCCACAAATCTCAAATTATGCTAGTCTGTGTTGCTTGGCAACCATTTTGTTGTCTTGAGGAAATATATTGGTTGGCGGAAGATTGAAGATTGTTTTTTCTAATGATCATATTTTATGTTGCTTTGTGTTTATGAGATCGTATTAGGTATAGTAGTAACAGATTTCTAAAAGCAGCTAGGGTTGTTTTAGGCTTGTGACAGGCCTATTAATGCCCCCTAGCTGTTCTAAAATCTCTGTAAATGAAGGCATCTCATGACAAATTGCTTAATTCACTAACACCTTCAGTTATTTTATAAGCCTATCAAGAAGAAAATAAGCCAAAATTATTTTAACAACTTCTCCAGACACACTGCCTTATACCTTACCTCAAATGCAATTGACTTCCATATTTGCTTTGGTCATTAGTCGGCATGAGTAAGTTATAGTTTTACTCTTCAGACTCTTGAGATGGCCTTGTAGGAATCAAGGCCAGCTCAGTGACCACTTTTGAATCTCTTTTAAGTAATTTTTTTCTCTCTTAGGGCAGCACCTTGGTGCACTTGTTTTTGCAGTTCACTTTGGATCTCCTCTGCTTATTTATTTTTAATAATTGTCTCTTATTATTTTGGTACCACTATCGGTTGCTGTCTATCGTCATTATGTAGTTCTTTTAACTTCATTTTAACTTGTAACCTTAAGATGTGGCTAAAAGAGTTCCATTGGATCTGCCATGAAACTTGGATGCATCGGTATGCACTGGCCATTTCCTTAGTGAGAACAAGATTACATCATGCACCCTATCCGTTCCTCCAGGACCGGTTTAGGAGGTCAGGGTTAAGCAGCCCTGTCTGGAGTCGGATGAAACCTAAAACCTGCTCTGATCAATAAAGGCAGATGACGCAGACAAGAGACGGTACAGTGATGTAGGGCTTCCTGCTCAGGACGCTGTCTCTGCGGTCTTAATAGGCCCTTGTAAATCATGAGTATCAGCACGAGTGAAATGAACTGTCTCTCTATCCACTCCACCCTCTGCCCCTCATCTGACAGGACATCATTGTTATTATTAACTACTGTATGTGTGTGCGGGGGTGTATTTTGCGTCTGCATGACATGATTGACTTTCATTGCAATAAACATTAGTCCAGAAAGTAATATTTCAATTATGTGTCCAACCGTAATATGATGCAGCGTGCTGTAAATGGACTGAGTCATAATTTAGCACTTGAGTGTCTCGAGTGTTTACGCTTGAAGTGTATACTGTAGATAATGGAGCAGAGGTGGTGTTAGTTGTCAGTCGAGCACTCGTGTGTTTGTGAATAATCTGCATGGCCATGGCACAGCCGCAGCACAATGGTTATAGAGTCTAGATTGAGTGATCAGCATCCTCACATTTTTCTAGCAGGGTTCAATGGTCAGGTTGCCATCTCTCTGGGGGAAAGCTACACAAAGAGGCATTTTTGTTTTTGTAGGAATCAAAACATTTTAAAGTCACACTTTTCCTCTTCAAGGGGATGGTATGATTTAGAGGTGTTACTAGAATGCTACTAGTTTCAGTAGAGACCTACTGAATGTAGGCGAGGAATTAGGCTTTCTTTGATTATCACATTTTTATTGCAATTAGTTGATTCTCTTCCTGGACGTTATATAGACATGGTTATTATTATGGTATGTCAGAAGCTCTGATTTGGGCAGCCAAATGTTCAAAATTGTGTCTTATAACCCATTAACACATTTTTGAAATAGTTAATTTAGTTCCGACAACGTATCGAAAATATCTAGAAAGAATAAACTTTTATGTTTCATTAATTCTGTGTGAACTGGCGAATATAGCAGTGATGATGAAGGTGTCAGTACATATCCAAAATATAACCATACCTTCATGTAGCAACCACAGGGGTTGACATCGAAGAAGCTTATTGTGGTTATGTTCCAAAGGCCAGTTCACATTATGTCTTATGTAAAGATGACAGCCCCAAAATACCCAAGAATAACTACCTAATTTATTTGTCTGGAAAATGTGTGTTGGGAGGCACTGATAGTAAAAAAAACCCCGTGGTTTAGACTATGTTGTTTATGTAGAGTGCTTATTTCTTTTCAAAGCAAATTGAAATCTCTTATGATTGGCTAATGTTGAGAAACATCTATGGCCTTGGAAGTAGTTGGCCAGAACAGTAAACAGAGGCCTTTTAGAAGATCTTAGATAAGGTGTCTTTCTATTTCTCAGATGGCTGCAGACTTTGTCCTTGAAGCATTCAGTGAGATTTGCTTTAAATTTCTTTTTCCACATTCTGGTGAAGCAGCCATTTTCTATAGAGTCTTTTTGTGGTATTTCAGATGTGAATTATGCAGATGCAGGCTAAAACGTTTAAGTTATACAGTATAAATCATCGAAGTCAATGCTGAATAGTGGTTGGTTTCTTGCTGGAGCGAGCCGTCCAGCTGGTCAATGAGGTCCCCAAATGGCCCACTGTCTCTTCAGGCAATTAAAACATTTCAACAACGACCAGCATGCCACTTGAAGGTTTAATGGTTCTCTAAATATTGAGTGCATACACTTTACATTGGTGCAAATTGTGATTGTGAATTGATAAGCTGTTCTCCCGATGTCTTTCTGCTTTGATAAAGGTCGGACTTTGTTTTTGTTATTATGGTGTTCATTAAACCAGTCTATCCAGTCATTCTTGCTCACTAATTTAACCTTTAATGTGTAGTCCCAGTCGTACAATAGTCCCTGTTCACTACAACTGACCCAAAACCAGTGAATAACCACTGATACTAAAACCGTCCGTTTCGGGCCCTGTGTTTAAATCAGCTGTATCTACCAATTGCCACGATGTATTTAGTTAAGTAGGAAATCAATTGGTCTTCTAATGGCTATTGGGAGGGAGGAGGGGGGGGGAGGAGACTACAGCATTGAGTAGTGTGAAGACTTGTGTGAAGAGACACAAACAAATCCACCTGGTGGCGTTGGTCCTGCTGCATCTCGGTGGCGTTTGAGAACATCATGTGGTTTAATTCTAAAATAAATTGATGAATGAGACTGCTACATGAAACAGTCAGGTTCCACAGCAAGCCGGGCCACCGTCGTAACCCTCAGATATTCTCTGGGGCCTGTGACTTACAGTTCAAGGAAACAAATTGGTGGATGTTTTCCCCGATATTTATCATGTCAACATGTGACTATTCTATTTGATGAGCCAGAGTAACACAGCTATGTTTCAGTTTGAATTGACCTGTTTCACATCCCCCGTCTCTCTGCACTAACTCAAACACACACTGTGCTGATCGATCTGCAGATACGAAAGGGGTTAACTCGGTGCAAGTAGCAGCCAGAGAGATTTCTTTCAGAGAACAATCAACTCCCCTACACTTTCTACCTCAGGGTCTTTTTACAGTTATATCAAGGACAAAATTATCATTTTAAATAAATTAACAAAAGTAATGAGTAAAATGTTGAAGCTCAATTGCATTTAATCCTTTTTTCTTATTAGTTTGAAATTAAACCTTTTCACTCGTGCTGAAATAATATTTTATTTTTTCCAGTCGTCTCCAAATATCTCCAGGCATCAGAAGTGTTTATATCATTACAGTTTGTACTATTTCCATGATTTGTTCCATGTCGCCTTTGGGACTCTGGATTAGGCTTACATGTTTTACATTTTAATAACACAAGAGGGAAATTAGGCCTTCAAACTTGCAAACGCATCAAATATTTAGTCACACCGACAGAGGAAATACGTCCATATTCATGTCGGAGTATTGTTTTATGTTTCATCGTGCTGGTAATTCCAGGGTTTCCACAAGCAGGTTGCATGGTGATGAGGGGCATGTTGTATAAATGTCGCTGTACAGGGAGCTAATTATTGTATGTGGATAAATCATGGTAATTTAAATGTACGCAGTCATTAACTGTGAGCGGGCTGTATAATAATTACACAGTCAGAAAACGTGGCATGCAATGTGAAAATACCAACTCCAGCTGGAGTAGGCCATTTAAACACCAAGGCTTGTATCTGTCTTTCAGAAAAAAAAGAAGATATTTAATAATAAACCATTCTTGCAAATTACCATTCACATACGTTTCTGCTTATTTCCTCTCTTTATCTCAGCATCAGCCATGACAGTGGTAAGTAGCAATATACTATGGTTGTTGAGTGTTTCTCCACCAAAAAAACGAAGCTAATTATCTGTCTACTTAGATGTCCGTTGCTGAGTGCCATCCCACTGGAGCCCTCTGGAGTCCTCTGGAGTGACTCCTGCACTGTGTGCCAGAGTTCAGGATGATTGTGGCCTTTTTTCCGCTTTTCATTGCTGCACCTAATGCTAACAGAAAGGTTTGTTGACCCGAACAACGGGACAAAGTGTCCTCCATTTGTAAATGTGTAGTAAGTGGTATTAATGCAGTTCCGGTTTTGTTTAACTGAATGGTTTTAGGGTTGTGACTGCAACTTTGGTAAAAGGCCTTTAGCTTCACTTTTCACCGCTATGGTTTCCTCACACTAGTCGTGTCCTGTATTGGTAAGCACCATTGTTCTGGTGTAGATGGGCTAACCCTAACCCTATCATGAGGTGAAGAGGACAGGGGAGTTCGTAGGAGGATTGCCCACTTTCAAAAACAAATAACAAAAAACTCCCCTCTGCGTCTCTCTCAATAACTAGCTTTCACATAACCCCCTCCCTCTTTCCTGACCATACTGAGGAGATAAAACCTCATGAACTGCTGAGGAACAACCATACAAAAAAGAAATTGCCTTGTTTTGAGGGATCCTTTAATATGCAAATTGGCAGTATATATGTGTGTGTGTGTGTGTGTTGTGTGTGTGTGTTTGTATGCATACATTATATTAATTTACAGTGTCACTGCCTGATTTCCTCTAACAGTATAGGGGGTCGTGAGTTTCTCTAGTAATTCAAGGGATGGTATTCATCTGGCAAATTAAGATAATCTGTCCATAAATATTAATATTCTACAACGTTGCATTCATTCTTAACAACTTGTGGGAAAATGCATGCCAATATCATCATTAATAAGGTAAATGGCCAATTAGAAGAGTATATGAAACAAATGAGTACTATTTGGTGAGCATGCTATCTGTAGTCTATAGCCCAATTTTAGTAGTTCTCAATCCATGACTACAAACATTATGTTGTGAGATTCTCAGTTCATTTTCTCTAGGCAGCACTGGCATTTAATGACCCATGAAGCTATCAATAGAAAGGGCTGAAAACGCCATGTTTAACATATTTTCAATCCAAAATCGACTAAGCAATTTTCTCCAGCGTTTCGGGATTGCTGAATCTACAAAAAGCAAATACATTTGTTATGAATGTGTTTTATCACATAACTTACCAACCGTCAGTTTTTTACTGGAAATCAGCAATAAGAAGTACAAGTAACAAATAAATCATGTTTGTACAGGGCAATTCTTTGAAGATCAGGTTGACTTTAGGACTTTGCACAGAGATGCTAGCTTAACAACTTGTATGTGACAACATTTAGATTTACTAAGCAGCCCAAACTGAAGATAGATGTGGTATTCTTAGGGCTTCTGTAAAACCCTGTTGATATTGACTTCCTGGTATTTAGATGGAGAGAACAGTGGCGTTCTCTCTTTATGCTTCCGTTTTGTGATTGAGCATCCTACAGTGATACACTGCTGAGATGAAAGAAATAGAGCACTGCCTTTTACAACTACTCACCTTCTGTCGACCGGTCTCTCTCTCTTTCGTAATCATACTTGGACTCCACTGACTGCATTTTAATAAAGTCATATGTGTATGTATGTAAAGATATCCATCTAAATTGGATATCCACTCCTGTACCCATGCCACAATAGTTGTTGGACTTATTAGTATAGGAGAAGGCTTTAAAGGGGGTTTAAATATTGCAATAGACAGATGAGAAATGTTGATTATCTGAGTCTACCAGCTGTTGTATTATGTCAATGGGAACCAGTGGTTCAGCAATGGTGAAGGTATACGGATAAATTAAAAATATCTTATACAATCAGTAATCCTGAATCAGTTCTTGATGTTTCCTATCCATAGGCCTATGTGAGGCCTTTGCGTCCTGAGGTATGGGAGATAAGGCGGTTTCTCTACTCTTTGTTATTTGTAAATCACCATTTTCTTCATCACAGTATTGATCGAACACGCACGCACGCACGCACGCACGCACGCACGCGCACACACACAGTAACGGAGGTCCTCTCCATTACCCCAATGCAATATTGCATACAAAAATATCTATATTATTAGGCAGTGTTTATCAATTGTTTACTTACTGTCTTGTTTTCCTCGCCCAAGGTGTTCGGGCAAAGCATTCCCCTGGTTCCATTTACCGTTTTTGTAGTACCAGGAGGTAAATATTAGAATGGACAGGAGGGTTGTGCGGCAGTGAAGGCTGTTTAGAATATCGTTAGCCTCACAGCATAATTGCCTAAGTCATATCTTAAAGTTCATCTTGTATTAAGCGTCAAAAATGCCTAAGTCAAATATGACTCAGGCAGATATTGATTATGGAATGTAAAAGTCACTCTGAATGGCTTAGGATATAGCCATACACAAAAATGTCACCTAGACAACTATGCTATTAGACGAATGACATTGCATTCTGTCTTGTTTATCGATCCTCTTTGCCATGCGAATAAGTTTGGTTCTTTATTTCATTAATTTGCCTCATTTACGTGAATGTATTTATTTTGTTGAGTTGATTTACATGTCTAAAGGTTAAGTCCAGGTCATTTCCTTTGTGTTCCATATTTAATGCTGGCCGGTCTACCATTGTTGTGTGGTTGCTAGCAGCCTAGGGGCTAACATGCTGTTATCCGGGGTGATTGATTTACTGACATGTCTTTAGGAATAAATCTGCTGGATTCTTCTACCCAAACAACTCATCCTCATTAAACCCTCCAGCGACAATGTTCGGCTAACTCTCCCACACACAACTCACACTCTCACTCTCACACACACCTTGCATCGGTTCCCTAGAGATCTGAATCAATGTTGATCCTTTTTCAACCCTTATATCCTTTGTAAAATCATTTCACACTATGTCATCATGTTAGAGCGTGAAGTCTGATTCTTAGATGGGAGATTTAGTAAAGGTTATTAATGCCATCAGTGTGTGAGACACAAGACTTGCCCTTGTTGAATAGATGGGTTCAAGTTGCATCAGATGTGATACGACAGATAAGAATAACCATTGTTAAGCCAGGGTGGATGTGCCGTAGCTATAACGAGAATAAAGTTATCGGGGAGAGGCCAGTCGCTCCTCACAGGGCAGTGCGGAGGTGGTTCAGAGTAATGGACAGAAAAACAGAAATGTACTACTTTTCAATTAAGTAATTATGGCTTATCGAGGGGTGCATTAAAGTGCAAACCCATTCTTGTAACCATCTCTCCTGGCTTTACTTAAATATCCATTACCAAGAACACCTGGCAAAATAAACAAAGTGTATCTACAAATAAATGTTTATTGGTCAGTATGGAGTTTGTTGACAACATTACTCGACATAATCAGTACTCTATATTTCTTTCTCTGACGTGTTCACTTGAATGATATTTAGACAAATGATTTTGGTAAGGGATTTTTTGTAAAATCAGGACACACATTTATGATGGTTGAGGCCCAACAGAAAATGAGGCTCCATGAAACCCATGCAATCTCAAGTAATATCAGTCTAACGATTTCCTTCTTTTCCTTAAGCAGATTTATTGGGTGTTATTTTTTATTTTATTATTGTTTTTATTTCTTACTCTATATTAGCTCGGATAAAATACCTCCCGATACGCCCCAGGTGATGGTGTCGAACAGACACTCTCAATCACAGACGAAGTTCCTATTACACTTTGAACACATCATCTATCTACAGCCTCAGCACAAAGCCTGTTTCTTATTTTCCTCTACTGTGAACAACTTTTTTCAAAGATCTTTCACTTGTTGCCTGCCTCATCAAATGGGGAGAAACAGTTCGTTCTGTGACCTCAGAAAGTCTTTGTTTCTAAATTTATAGCATGCAATCCAAATGTCATGGCTTTGCCAGTGGTATTAAACAAGCTTTTTATAGAGTTAACGTTAACTAAATTAACCGTAATATAAAACAAAATCATATATTTGTATGCTTTAAAATATAATCTTTACAGTGTGCGCAACAATACCCCATTCATTTAACTTGTGAAATCATCATGATGATGAAACATTAAACTCTAAATTGATTTGCCCTTCTTTGTCATTCAACCTCGACAAATCATAGGATCCTATAAATAATTAGTTGAATTGATTAAGCTGATTGATTCCTTAATAAATGAGTAATGGAAAGTGAATAAGATGTACCGGCACACACTACTACACACAGTCTTGAATGAATCCAGGGCAGGATGCTAGGAGAACAACTGTAGCATACTACTCTAGTCAAACACTAACAATAGGAAGAAAGCCCATATCCACGGATATGGGCTTGGGTGGAAAAAGAAACTTGTAGGTTGCCATGGTTGCAGGGGGGGACATTATCTTTGAAAGCACATGAGCAGGATGTAGTCAAGTAGCTGCCTTTGGTTTGTTGGACAAAGAACAGGAGGAAGCACTGTCAATGACAGCTGGCAGCCCCAATCATATCAGTTAAATGTTAGAAATGTATTTATTGAGTGACACATCCCTTTTCTATTGACTGACATGGAACTACTGCCCTACTACTCCCTAGTTATTTTGATATGCACTTTTCCCTTGTTTATAAAAACAGAAAAATGAAGTCAACCCGTGCATTATTTGCTGTAAAAGCAACTTAAATGGTAATAATAAGATAAATTGTAGTCTATTAAGTTTCTGCTGGTTTTTATTAAATACTGTTCAGACATACTGTTTTGTAGACTAGTTTTGATTATTGAGTGACATACAAAATAATCCAGTAATAAAAATAGAAAAAAGCTTAAAATAAGACTTAAGTACCATGGCCTTGTATTTACCATAGCCAAACTTCAATGAGTACCAGAATCCTCTTCTACGATTATATTCCTCTTATATTTCAATTAACGTTACAAAGCTTTGAAGGGTTAAGAAAAATGTATGCATATGCCAAATAACCAGAATCATTAAGAGCAGCAGTGCTAAAGTAGCACACCATGAAACGGATTAAAACTGGAACCGTTTGGAATGGTCGGTCCTCAGGGGAGCAGCAGACGTATTTTAGTACAGTCACAGTATCTCCTTTCTCTATGTGGCCACAGGCACTTTAAATAGGGCTTGATAAGAGGACTCCAATTTCTATGGTAATTCCCATTGTCATGATGAATGAGAACTCACGGCTGGATGTCGGAGAGTGGCTTTATTTACATACACTTGGGCAGGTGTGTGGTGTGTAATAGCTCTGTCACAGACGCTTCTTCTCGTAGATTGTTTCCCTCATAGTTCGATTGCACAGTATGATTGTTTTTCCCTCGCATTCGTCAAAACGACAAACGAGTCAGCTTTATCCGTCTTTCGGTTACAAAGTACATCTGGTTTCAGTTACTCATGTCAGGAGAAATTTCCCCATCCGTATTTGTATTGGACAGGTCAAAGTATTAGCAGTCTACTTAATTATCATACATATACGTTCGAGGAAGGGTAACTCCTGGGTTGGGTCCTGCTGGAACGCACTTGCACCCCTTTTTTTTTTAACCCTGAAAGGACTTTTCTTTAGCTCTAGTGCATCTGCAAAAGAAGCATCTTAGATAGAGGATAGAAATATAACTTCTTCTTGCCACTGCTGTGTGGATATTGGAACATGTATACATTGAACAGCCAAACTTTCTGAAATCCATTTCTCGTTCAGGCTTAGGGCATTTAACAGACACTTTTATCCAGAGTGAACTTACAACAGTACACACATTGAAGATGGAGTCAACCATGCAAGGAGACAGCCGGCTCGTCGGGAGCAGTTCAGGTTAGGTCTCTTGCTCAGGGACACCTCAAGCCATCTTTTGACTTGTTGGGTTTGCCAAGGGACACACGTATTGACACATTTCTAATAGGGATGCATGATAATGATTTGATTTGGAAACGGTCGATAATCGACAAGAATCAGCTGAATAATGCATAATAATAGAAACGTCCAATTATCGGCCATTCATTTATCGGACTCGATATATATCATGCATCCCTAATTTATATTGACTCAACAAGTGAACAGTTCTGATAGAGAAGTAGAAGTAGGGGCGAGAGCATGGTTTATTAATCATCATGAGATACACCGGTGGTCACCCATACTATTACACCTCTGTGGATCAGTGCTCAGAATATACATTGAGATTCATGGAATACAGACATAGTCATCGATACCCCCGCAAAGTGCTCTTTGGGATGACATGTAAAGATGCTGGTTGAACATCGCACTGCAAATTACACTTGAGAAAAATGAGGTCCATGGATGTGAGATGATTTGGACAGGTTGAAAATCCCATCATACTCAAATTAGTCTGTTATTGGAAATTGAGCCTTCTGATAATTGGTATCCATAGACATTGTCTGTTTTTGTGATTGTGTCAATCATATGAATCACACACACTCTCTCACACTAACACACACACACACACACACACACACACACACACACACACACACACACACACACACACACACACACACACACACACACACACACACACACACACCCCAAAACACAATTGGATGTTTTGAATTAAGGTTTGGAGACATGGACATGGGGATAATGTTTCAGCCTGTTTCTCTCAATCACAATGGAGAGACTCAAACATCGGACGGCGCAAAGCTTAGTTAGCCATCCCTCTTAGTTTCCCGTGTGTTTGTGTTTATCCATCAAACAAGAAAGCCAGACCCAGCAGTATGTATCAGGGACAGTAGCAAAGGGATTCACAGTAACACAGTGAACAATAGCTCTGGGCCCAGAGCCTCTTCTAGAGCCACTGCAGCATGTAATGCTGTTGTGCCTGACAGACTCCCTCTCTCCATGGCTCATGGTTTTCATAAGCACCCCTCTAATGCGAGCTGAAATGTGACCAATATGAGAACCGGGATTTAAATTATAATGACCACACAGACTATCCGTGAGGGTGTTAGATGGGGCATGGCTTTTTACCCGAACACAGATGCTGCTATACTGTATCGATAGAGGTGCGTTGCCTGCCTTCAGCTCACAATCCCTTTATTCTGGCCTACTTGGTGAAAGCTGCTTTAGGTAAGATTCATGAAACTGAAGGACAGGGAGCAGAAAAGGACAGATAAGAAAGACCCATCCATTAATATTCTAACCCTCCCATGGAAGTAGTGAACCAACCATTTAGAAGAGTTACATTTTACACTCCTGTGATTGAAAGGCAAGATGGATTCACCAAACCATCATGAATGAGATGCCCTGATTTGTCATAAATGAGCCAGGAACGGCCTATCATAGGCCTTAAATAAATCTGTAATAGTTTGAGGATGGTTATGGCATTTCTTACAATTACATTAAATTTATAGCTCTGAAATCATACATTTAGCAGCCATCATATGCAACTCCTGAGTGAAGGATTGTGTGTGATTGGACCATGTCAGTGTTGTTGACAGGCCTGACATCAGTTTTGGACCTAGGCGTGTCATCCAACTAAAAGTCTCTTCCTGCAAAGACACTGATTGTTGGACAGAGAGTTCGATAAAAGGAGAATGTTTAAATAATATGTTTTATGCATTCTCTCCGACAGCCTCGATATTGAACCATGTCTTGCAGTAGAATGGACTTATTTGAACAGCAGCACAAATTAATTATCCTTCAACTGATTTGTTCTTTAGTATGGCAATCAGTGTTCCCCAGAATAAGAGTGATTCACTATTTAACTCAAACTCCTAGCTCATTTTAATTGTATCATTTTAAAATGCATTTATTTCTGGTGCATCAAGCCCAAATATACAATTCCTCTAGGTTAAGGTGCTATAACATTTAAACTTTGGTATTTCAGTTATTTCACTAAGTCAAGCTGCTTTCTCTGATAGAGAACTACTTCTAGCCTGAAGAGTAATGCCTTCAATTATGAGGAGCGAGAGAGAGAGAAAGAGAGAGAGAGAGAGACAAAAAATACAATACTGTGAGACAGTATGTTCCATATTTGATTTCTATATTTATAACAGACATATTGACATATACAGTACTTTATACTTCTGTGTTTATTAAAATAATCTTTATTTTGAAAAAACTGCAGGAAATCCAGAGTCTCTTATTTTGAAAGCATATTGGGTTTAAGAACATGTGCCTATGTTTGTTTATTTGAAACAGGAATTGGAATTTGTTGGAGTTCTTTATCGCTTAACTCTTTACACCACTTTAGTTTGATTAATTTAACCATGCTCCTTTATTACGTTAGTTTTTATAACTTTGAACTTGTTAAATTACATTATGGATTTATTATTGGAATGAAACTGCGTTGTTGGCCTGGACCTCTATCACCTGCAACGTGTTGCCTTGCCTCTCTAGCGCCAGGCATACCTGCTTAATTTACTTCCCCTCCTACCTGTCTGACTGCTACATCACCTGGATTATCAAGGTACAGCATTTTTTATCAAAGAAAATGTGTCTGATCCATTTAAATCTTTGCAAATTAGCCACCACAGTGACTCTGGATGAGCACAATTCGATTCTTCAGAGTGTGGTGAATAACATTTCTTGCATCTCTGCACATGCCTCTGTGTAATCATTATTTGATTAGAAAATAAATTAAGTGGATTTTGTTGTTGAATGTGCACTTGTTATGACAATAATAGTTGAACATACTTTGAGACCTGAACTGTGAAGAATATCTTTTGTCAGTTGACGATGAGAAACTCTGACAGAAACATCTGTTGAGACAGAAACGTCCGTCTTTGCTCCGCCGTTCGTTCAACCCTGAGACCTCTGCCGCCAAGAAATGGTTTCCAAGTTACAGTCCAGTGCCACGTTTGGCAAAGCTTCAGGACACCCATTAACTATTTTCTCATTTACCGGGTACATTAGAAATACTGTACCTGTAGGCTAATTTAACACTTCTTACCTACCCTAGCTTTACCTTGAACCCGCCACCATGGGTTCACATCCATCCAACCACCCAAACATGATTCTTTCCAAACCTGAACTCACCCTCGCCACAATGTAGTCAATGCGTTGGATCCATGATTAAGATTGATGGTTGGAAGCACCAGCGTCTCATTTATTAACATATTTTTCCCTGCCACTGATTTCCCCCGACGTTATTGAAAGTGACATTGATTTTCACTTCTAATTCTGGGAGATTTTATTAATGTGATAAATGATGATCAAATGCCATCTTATATTGGAAGACATTTCTCCTGCCTTTGAAAACATTTAACAGGGCACCGATCAGGCTGTAGTCCTCATACCCTGTGGCAAACCATACATATGTAATTGTTGCAGGTTTCCAAACATAAAGTTATGTATTGAAATAATGTGTATAAGTTAATTATTACTATTTGTATCTTTGGAGTTCTAATACTGATGACTTCCAAGCGGTATTAGTTTAACGCTTGGCAGTCACTTTGTGAATGAGAGCAGCTGCTGGATCCCTAACTTATTTGTCTTGTTCCTTTGGGGTGAGCCAGGTTTGAAAAGAGTTCTTCCGAGTAGTCACAAGGTTCTCATTGAGGTAGAGTGACAACAGTTTTTTTCACTTCTGAGACCTATATCTAAATACATTTCCTCAGCGGTTTGTTTGTGTAGTCCATGTTGGATGTGTAACATATTGTGATACATACAGTATTCCGTTTTGCATCCCTCTTTTAAATGTACAATCCTGGATACAGAATCTTTCAGGTATTTCAGATGTTGCGTTCTATTTGTCACGCTGCACTTTACACCCTTATCGGCCTATTTTAAACACCATGGATTCTCTGTCAGGCCCTGCTGCATACATTTGTACATTGGAGACAGAACAACAGACCTCAAGGCCAGAGGCTACATCTATACAGTGATACCAGCGCACAAGAAAGTATTTTCCCACAGTGCACATTGTATGAATATTGTCAAATATATTTACAAATGTGATTGATGCAATTATCTTGCTGTCTGAGACTCTCTGTGTCACAAATTCACACTGTGGTGTGTGTGTGTGTGTGTGTGTGTGTGTGTGTGTGTGTGTGTGTGTGTGTGTGTGTGTGTGTGTGTGTACGATGATCTGTGGTGTTTGTCTGAATATTTGACGTGTGAGTGTAATTTTCAATACGCAACCTCAATTCCCCACTCTGATGCCCTCTGGGAATTTACATGGACTATATCCAAACCTGCTCTCTGATCGGAGATCAAACTGAGATTTCCCTGATTATGCCGCTTCATATTTACCGTTCATTCTGTGTTGCTTGAGATTAATTGTTATCTTGCACTTGATTCATGGAAAGCATTCGCAAGGGATGAGTTAAAATGCTGATCTAAAGTTATGCTTTATTTTAGAAAACAACACAGAAGTTAATTAAGACTGCCCAATGTAGGATTCTATTTCACAGCCACCTAAAAGCCAACCGATCCATCATCACATGCCACATTGAAGAACAATCAGTGGTCAGGCAGGGACCTCAATCCAGCCAATCAGAGCTCTGGGGACGCCATGCTGAATACACCGGTTCCTTCCTGAGGAAAACACTTTTGACATCTATTACCTGGCCAAGTCCAAATTGATTTGTGTTCTCCAGTAAGGTCTGTGGAGCAGCCATCCCGTAATACCCCGGAGGTGAACGACCTTCAGGCTTTGTTCAATCCCCTTTCAACCACGCCTATTTTAACATTACCTTGTTTCTTGCTCTTGCTGTCTTGCTTAAATTCTTGCCGGCTTGACACTGATCAGTATGATGTACAAAGGCCCCCTAATTAAACCATAAGCCTACCAGTTGGTACAGTCCACTGTGCACATAGACTGATCTAGCCATCATACATAAAGATGGACTTGTGAAATCACTTGTCAGGGCAGGGTAGATTGTGAAATGGCTTGTAGTGGTCAATCATTATCACGCGTGGTGGTGAAATAGGGGCCCTTTAAGGCTCTGTCCACACGACGCTGGAGGTTTTTAAAAAACGTTAAAGAATACCACAAGCCTTTGTACAATGGCTTTCTACTACTGCGTGTCATTATTGTCTTCAAATATTGACCGTTTAGCCTGTCCACATGGTGCCATAAAGGCTGCCTTTTCAAACAACTCTGGAAGACAGTTTTAA
>OLKM01000032.1:445175-552675 GCA_900291075.1 Melanogrammus aeglefinus | reverse complement strand
GTGTGTGCGCATGCGTGTATGCTCTTGTGTGTTTCACACATTATATTATACATGTTCTATTCAGTAAGTAAGGGATCTCCCTATGTGTTATTTTTGAAAATATGTTCCCTGGCCTCCCTGCCCACCACCGAATTGGTACAGAAACAATGCCTGCTGCTTGGGGTTCCTCCACTATCGTGACCTGAGCAGGGGTCATGACCCAGCAGACCCTGACAGAGCTTTGAGTAGGGCTGTACACACCACCACCAAACTGAGCTACAGTGCATACGCACACACTTAAAAGGGGAATGGTAAACAAGAGTATCTTTATGTACTAGCGCTGTAGTTAACATATTATTTATTATTTACAATTCAGTTTGCATTTCATAGATGCCTGTGTGCATTTTTCTTGACTCGTCCATAGAATTAATCTTGCCATAGCTACCTCTTAATCTGGATTAGAATATTCTGGATTCTAAAACATATTGGATCAACGAGAGCAGACGACAAGAGAGGGAACAGGGATATAGAGCTTTATGCTCAGGGCGCTGTTCTACCTTCTCAATAGGCCCTGTTAATCAGGAATATTAGTACCTGTGAAATTAACGGCATCTCAATGAAATCCTTATAGACACAGGGAATAGACACACACTGTGTGTGTGCGTGTGAGTGTGTGCGTGCGTGCATGCGTCTATTCTAATATACGTCTAGAGTCTAGAGATGTAATATTTAAATTATGCGTCTAGGGGTAATACGTTTCAGTGGGGCTGTAAATTGCGTCATGACTAGGCAGTCCAAACCAGGTCTGGAGTGCTTATGCGTGAAGTGTAGGTAATGAAACATTTCATCAGTATCTTTCTATTTCAGTGCATGACAATGAAAAAATCACCATTAAGAAAATTGATACAGATGACATATTGGCAATGAATGAATTAAGGCGTACACACACAATGCTGTACCTCTGTATTTGTAAGTTCATTGATGTTGAGTATGTCAGACCAGAGCACACATACAAGAGAGTACTTAGAAGCCACCTACAGTAAATAAATGCATCACTCTTGACATCTTCTACAGTGGCAGTGTTGCATGATGGGAATGTGTTCTGATGCGGCAGTCTGCATCTCTGTACTTAGCATCTTGATAAAGTCAAACTAATAAGTCCAATAAAACTGTATATTCTTAATGTGTTTGTGCAGACACCTTGTTCTTAATTTGTAATAAAGTGTTAATTAAATTGTCCATCCTTCCAGAGGACGGTTAATTGATCTAATTAGAGGAACTGCTTATACCTTTCATTTTTAATAAATGATTAGTCCTAGAGTGAAGTGTAAAATTCGTTTAATATGTCGGAGAGACAAAACAATTTAAAGTTTGGAGGTTGAAAGTTGTTTCTTTTTTGTTACGCACTGACTGTCAATGTTGTTTCAAACAAGCTTACTGTTGGCACACAGAGTGACTACAGAATCCACAAATTAATACCCACAGCATCATTGATCTGGGTAAAGCTCCCTCTAAACCAGATCATTATACTTCACCAAAGAAGCAAACACACACATGCACGCAGTAAGCCATAGAGGATTGTGTCCCCTAAAAGCTCTTTAATCAGCAGGTTTAAAAGGTTGGTCATATAATAGCTTGCTGAGTTATGACTAATAATATCAATTACCTCAAAGGATATGTTTTGAATAACAGTCAAGGGTCACAGAAGCTGTGCTTTCAGTATCGTTCAGTCCAGACCGTTTGTGTGTGTGGTGTTTGTGTGTGTCTATTGACACTGGATGATGTGTACATATGCGTTTACGAATACAAATCTTTTCCAGCCTCCAACTATTAGTGTTCTCTCTGTAGTCTTTTTTGTGTTATGCACTTTAACACATAAAACACAGCTTTATTCCGCTGAGTTTGCCTTCTTTCGCCTTCCTCTTCCACGCTCGAATCCCTACACCTCCACCTAAATATAGTTGTATGACTATAATGTATTCCTCAGTACCCCAGCTGTGTGTACTGTGTGTCCCTGGATGCTGTGTGCGCTTACTGCCAAATGACAAACAGAGGAGCTCCTCCAGGAAATGACCTGGGGTAATTCTATGCCGCCGCATGAACCTTGGATGGGAATTGTTTGTTTGAAAGTCCCTGTAATATGCTGCAGACGAGAAAAAAAAAAACATGGATTTATTAAAATTTCTCCAGAACAAGATTATTAACTGTGATTTGGATGTTTGCCTGGCTTTGCTACCTGTTCCTTATTTATTTCTAGTTGGCTATTTAACTAATCATAGTTTTTTTTTGGTATGTGTGTTTTAATGGTTGTTGAGGTTGTAAATGTGATCCAGAGCCGTTGCAGACTGCAGACTGCAGGATGTTAACGCAGAACCTCAGGTTAAATTGCAATTTCTTTGGATAGCCATCATTGCACTGATGAATTATTTTGGCCATCATTCTCACTTGCTCTTCATAGTTGGATGTTTGTGTTTGTAGGATTCCAGTCCCACTGTGAGACAGATTGTAAAAGGCTGGTTATGAAGTACGGCCTCCACAGGTGTGTTGCTTCAGTCAGGTATTCTTCCCTTGTCTCCTTTCTCTTCCTCCTGCTCTCGTCACTTTCTAAATGTGTAGGCGTAAAATGCTGGAGGCATTCACAACAGATGTTCTTCCACCAATTCTTTCTGACACTTTCTTTTGGGACCTTACCTAGAGTTTCTTACCTAGAGGCACCGTTCAAGTTGTGAACTGTTCATCTTTTATTGGAATCGATGGCTACAACTTTTCAAATTAAAATAATATAAACTCTTTTTGAATATAAAACTTTTAAATTGTAAAATTGAAGTCAGTGGGCCGACTGCTAAGCAGTCTGCCAATTAATGTGAGACTTCAACTACATCAGACTTCACAACTCGGTCAATCTTTAACCTTTAAACCTTTTTGAACAGTCGACAAATCTTCCCATTTTGATCATGTACTGATCAAAACTGATTGATTTCCTTTGAGCCCTGCTTAGAGCCTGATGACGTCACTCCTCAAGACCAAGTTAGCTTTTACTTACCATTCTATTTTACTGGAACTAAGCATACTAGTACAACCTATTCTACTTATCATGGTAATGCTACATATACTTCTTATCAAACCTGTAAGGCATTTGTGTAGCCTTCAATTTTGTCAAATATTTTACACAATAAAATAGATTGTATGTTTGTATTGTTGCGCATACTGTATTCAGACTGAACAAGAAAATGAAATTTCTTGGTTCAAACTCTATTCAACTTAAAATGTTCCAAATCATTTGAAGCCAGTCATCCAGTTGAAAAATGAACATCTGTAGAATAAGAAAGAAAGAAATGTGTACCGATTAACTGTCCAAAAGCTGTTGGATAATGAGTGTGTAGATAGAGGGGTGTATGAACTATGCAGTATAACCCATGTTTTGAACGTAATCAAGTGGGAAAACTAATTTGAATTGATCACAATATCAAGACATAGAACATAATTTCTGTGAGTTATTAACAATATTATACCAATCAATGTTAAGGTTCTGAGTTTATTTAATATCAACATCATCATTAGCCGATAACAGAGCTATTCCAGTTACAGCCATTCTTTGTAAACTTAACAAATAATACAAACCCTTGGATAATTAAACAGACCTGGTCTCTTGAGTTGCCATGGACGAAGTACATTCTCTCAAAGGAAGCACATTTTCACATCTCAGTCTTTCTTTCTTTCTATGGTATTTTTTCCAAGGTCAGCCCTTTGTACATTCTCAATTGATCTGGATGGCTGTGCTTAAGTTCTGCCATTGGGGTCTCTTCGACCGCCAATCAGTTGGTTTGGCGTTAGTGCTGCTGTTTCCACCAAGGTTATGCAAAGTCTGCATCAACTTTTAACCGTATCCACTATACGGTTATATATGTATTCCATACGCCACGAGTTGAATACAATTGTAGTTTTCCCTGAACGTGTTGAATTTCGAAAATCTAATTTAAATGCAAATCTCTGAATTGAACTCTGCATTGATGTACAGCTGTAGCTCACGGCAAGAGACAGACAAATAAAAGGAGAGCGATACAAACCATAACCAATCAAACTGATACAAGAGCAAGGTTTTAATCAACGCAATCAATTGTTATTTAGTAATACACTAGATATACCTCTAGGGAAGCCGCTGGATCCATTTAGTTTACACAACAATACTGATTTGTATCCAGGCCTTACTGTATTTAGCATGTGTTGTGGCACCCACAGTAATTACACACACACACACACACACACACACACACACACACACACACACACACACACACACACACACACACACACACACACACACACACACACACACACACACACACACACACACACACACAGACACACGTTTGATTCCCTATCTTAGTGCAAAGTATCCTGCTTGGTTGACGGTTTCAACATAAACAAAAAACCACAAAAACAAATGTATTTTTCAAGCACACACAAACACACATAATGCATCTCTTTCATGTGATGGTTGGCCCCCATGTCCATCTCTCTGGTCCATTTTTAGACTAGTATGAAATGTGCCTGACACTCTGCATCCTCACACTCATCCGTCTATTTACAACTCTGACTAGATAAACACACACACGCATGCAAACCAACACAATCTCACAACTACACAGACACAGGGATGCACGCACACACACTTTGCCTGACACATATATTTTAATCCATCTAGTTGCATGGCTCCTCACTGGCAAAAGTGTTTTAATTAGTGAAGTGCTCTGTAGGCAGAGCCGTCGAGGAGCCTTCCCCTCTCCATCCTCCAACAGCGTGAATCTATTTCTGGGTAAAGACAGCTCGGCGGCCAGCTACATAATTAGAGAACCACGCAGCGGTATAGGGACCAATTTGTTTTTTTAACGTCTATTGTTGATTAAATGGGATATGCATGGACAGATTAGACTGTTCATCGAATGTTGGCTGCCAAACAAGATCATATTTCTCCATAACAAGGTTTCATATTGCGTTGCCGTGTAAACGTGCGCTAAGTATGGGGAGCCGAGCATCTGACATATGTGTGTTTTAAAGTAGATCCATAATTACACACAGTAGGCGTTGACATATGTCTCCGAATGAGCATCTGCCGAGGCTCCCCAGGTCGCACTCATTCCCCTCGATTTCTATCCTTCCAACACAGCGCTGGGCCTGACATCGGAGACTTGAAGAAGGAGTGTTTTCCATTCATCGGACCTCTTTGATGATTCCCCATTCAAGCTGTTGGCCTTGTTTGGCATTTTGTACTGGAGCATGTTTTCCCGAGATTCTTTCCACGACACGGTTCAGTGACACATCGGTCTGACTGACACGCACGCACGCACGCGCGCGCGCGCGCACACACACACACACACACACACACACACACACACACACACACACACACAACACACACACACACACACACACACACACACACACACACACACACACACACACAGAGACACACGCACACAGAGACACACGCACACAGAGACACACACACATGCACATAGAGACACACACATGCACACAGAGACACACACACGGTACCTCTCCCGTCCATTTCTCCTTCTCTAATGAAGAGGTGTCTGACAGGTACTGAGGAGATTCATACCCTGGATGTATAATGGGAACCGTCACCGTTAGGGCATGCCAATATAGCTCTCTATTAATATCCCTCAGAGTTTAGTCATTTCAAATGTGCTCACCCAGTGCTAGCACCTTGATACCTCCTGGGAATTCTGTACCCCCAGAGCCCAGAGCAAGCACATTAGTGTCTCCCCCCTTGTAGCGCAGCGGGAAGTGTCAGGAACCAGTCCTGGAGCCTTCTCACACCACTTCTGAACCGTTGGCAGCACTGAATATGTCTTCCTAATCATTTTATGGAGGTGAATTACCGTGCACAGTGTATCCTAAATGCACTTTAACAGATCTGCATTACCGTATAGCCGCCGTGCTAAGTGAGATGGGTTTGCTTCCAGGGGTTTGAGTTGTACCCGATCCCTGCAGTGTGTTTGTGTGTGTCTGTGTGTGTGTTTGTGTGTGTGTGTGTGCACTCACTACCGACGGTCGGAAATACCTAAGATGATGGATGAAGAGGTCATGGCATCTGTATTGTGGCTTGGCCAAAGGTTTAGGACTATCTAACGGTGTGTGTGTGTGTGTGTGTGTGTGTGTGTGTGTGTGTGTGTGTGTGTGTGTGTGTGTGTGTGTGTGTGTGTGTGTGTGTGTGTGTGTGTGTGTGTGTGTGTGTGTGTGTGTGTGTGTTGTGTGCGCGCGCTCGACCAACCAACCATTCAGGATATTGCCTGCTTTGTGTTGTAAAATCACACACACGTACACACACTGGCACCTGCTGTGTGTATTTTACAATCAGTCCCACACACACACATATTCTCTCTCTCACAAACGCACACACGCACGCACATGCACACACTAGATGTCGGAAGGGAGTTCTGCAATGAGGGCGCTTCCCTGATGTTAATAGTCCTCTGGTCATGACCAGAAACAAAGAGCAGTGTCACAATGGGAACCACAAAGAGGGGAAGAGCTGTGTGTGGTAGAAATGTCCAAAAGATATAAAATACAGGACGGGCCCTCTGTGGATTAGACTCAGTCCTATCGCTGTAAGGATGGAGCGACACATGAGTCAATAGTATCTCAGGTGAGCATGTGAGAGAGGGTGGGTCACTGTGTGACCCGAGGAGAGAACGGAGATAGAGCGATAATATTAATACAAAAGCATAGCTTAAAGCTGCACTATTTCACTTTTTTACCGCAGGTATATTTTTTTAATAAATGAACCAGAACGTTTCTCAAATAAAGCGCGCCCATCCGTGAGTCAATCCATCCAGGGAATTTCTTCTCTAGAATCGTTTTATCCTAGTCTACTTTTGCCCACACACCCCCCCCCCCCCCCCCCCCCCCACACACACACAGTCACCGTGGGAAGGTCATTCAACAGCGCTCCAGGCAGCTGGAGGTGGTTTTCAGCCAGCTAACTCCGACTGCTCTGTAGTCAGTAGACCAGCAGGAGTCCCCCGCGTGGACGGGAGCTCCTGACTGTCTGCTGGGCTCTGTGAGCATCCCCGCTAACAAGGCGCTGGAGCACCCCCGGGTCCCTGCAGCTGTCCTGGTTATGGATCATCCTCAGCCGTCTCCTAAGACGTCTGCAACAAGCCGCTATACACTCGACTAGGCTGAGTGGATTCACATGACTAGAGTCAGGCTGTGGTTAACATTTGGATAAACATCAATTCCAGCGGGGGTTCGGGCCTGGAAGAGGTTTGACGAATAAATAACAGGGAATTCCCTAGATGAGAATTCTAATTTTTCATGTAACATTGGCAATGTGATGGCAGTAAGTGTAATGCACAGAACATATGCTTCATTCAAGATTTCTCATTATAAGGTACACCATAAGGTGTTTCGATATTTAAACAATCCTTGTTTGTGAAAACAAACCTGGCAAATAAGATATTTATGAATGTTGCGCGTACCGATTGTTTGTAATTTATTGCAACACATTTGAGTTGAGGTGTGGGCCTTGAGAAACAAGTCAGGGTTTATCAAGTCAATTTTATTTATATAGCACATTCATACACATGGCAGACTTAATGTGGTTCACATAAAAAGATGTAATTAAATTAATAATACAGGACTTGTATGCAATGAGTCCTTCATTGTATATATAAAACACATTTAATGGAGTTAAAAGAAATGACATGAAAACAGGATTTAAAAGAAGGCAGACATTTAAATAAAAGAATAAGTTAAATTGCATTTAAGTTTAGCTGAAAGTGAAGGTGTACAATTACATAAAGGTTTTAACGTAATTTAAATGTAGTCAGGGTTAGAGAATTTCTCAGATTTGGATTCCAGCTATGAGTTGCATAGTAGCTGAATGCTGCTTTTCCATGTTTTCTTCTGACTCTGGGAACCATTATCTTAAAGTAGAGGATCCATATCGCGAAAGCATTTTAGTGATATACAAGCTGAAGCTGCCTAAGAGCTTTTTTATGAAGCCTGTAAAAATACCTAGTAATTATAAAAGCATGGAGTTAAGGTTAGTGTTACGGTAAGTATTTTCTAGGTCTTCTTTTGAAATGAGTCCTCTTGGTCTTTTATGTTTTTCGGCTGAAATACAACGGGTATTGAAGGGTTAAAGGCATGCTAAGCATAAAGGGGTTAAGGCTATAACCAGGCTACAATCATCAGGTTAAAATGTTTGTGGGTAACCTCCGTAAGGCCACCTAATCACATTGAACATGGCGTGATTTAATATATACGTGAAGGTCACGTCAATGTAGCCATAGATGACGGTGTCGTGGAAAAAGATCATGACATGATGAGCTTCATGTCACTCGAGTCCTGCTCCATGTTTCTGCTTCTGAAATGAATTCAGAAGCATCTTTTCTTCCTTATCCTCTGCCATATTATTCATGAAGCAGCACTTATCTGAACTCAAAAACTTTTCTCAAATGTCTGGAATGAAGCATGAAGCCTCTTGGGGAGAGACAAACAGAGTGTCAGTACACTGTTTTTAACTCTTGACGTTGGCCCGTCATTGGGTCAGTCCTCTATAGGGTGAAACCTGTTCTTGCTGATGGTCACTAAACAGGGGGCAGTAAGCTCTCAGGAGATGTTGTGTTAGAAATGGGATTTGTGGCATACCCACTTAGTTTAACTAACCGTCTCCTGTGATAATGTCTATCACCCAATGGGAATACATCCATGCAGTTGGTTCTGTAGTAGATCGTTCGTGAGTATAGGATATGTGAGACACTGCCTGTAATAGATCAGCATATATTGGTTGACTGTAGGGTTGCTGCTAAATGATCAGGATAAGTGGCATCACAAGTTCATGTCAAACTTATTTTATATAGTATATAGTTCATGGACGAGCTTCAAGTAGAGCAAGTTCCGAACCAGTGTAAGCCTTCAAACATGATTTTGTAATAAAAAAAGAAGGGCAAACTAATGTAATTGGTCTTCAACTCTGTAACATAATTAGCAGTGGTTAGCAGTGGTTAATTGTAGATGTCTAACGCATTGCTTTGCTTTACAATCATTTCGAATTGCCACAAGCAATGAATATTTTAAGAAAAAGGTTTACAAAAACATTCAGCTCTCCCACCTCACTGTTTATTTCCCTCAATCTCTCTTCAAATCAATCCCTGTCTCTCCCCCTCTCTCTCCCCCCCTCTCTCTCCGTTAAGTACCCTGAGGAGATAATATCTTGTGAACTCATGTGGAACGGCCATTTTAAAAATCTGAGTAGCTTGAGCAAATTAGAGAGGTCTGCTTGTGGGTGGTGTTTGTGTATGTGTGATGAATAAAATAAAAATGACACCTTAAGTGTGATTAGGCCTTGTTCTGTCCATATTTTACCCGTTTGAAAATGTGGAAAAACTTCAGATTTTCTGTCAGAATATTTCCTTGTGCTTTGGTGTATGTGTAGAGGACTGTTAAAGTATATTGGATCCGTTTTTCCTACGTCAGAAGGTTTAACATTGATGTTCTCAAGAAGGTGAATTCTCTTACATGTAATTCAATGAAAAAATCTGCCTTAGAGCTAAACATTGAAAGTTACATTCAGGAAAGTACACAAGATTAACCTCCTAAAGCGCAACCAATGTAAACCTTACCTAACAGTACTCATTATCAACGTATTATAAGACATATTGCATCTGATAGGTTATGTTTCGAATGTGTGCAAGTGCGTTAGCTACATTTTGTGCAGCAATCCAAGTATAGGCAACATCAAAGATTTATGGCTACCATGCAATAAGAATATTATCTGGCACGTTATTATCTTCACTTGAATGAATAACTCATCAGAATTACATAGTACAGAAACATCAATCTTTTTAAGCTGCTCAGAAAAAAAATGTCAATAAGTCAAGATAACAATCTAAAGATGTTTGCCAAGATAGACAATGTATAATGTGTTAAATATCCAGTAGTTTCAAGTTCTGATATTCCCCTCATTCCTATATTTCCGCGTACTGTATGATGAATTTCTAAAGACAATAAAAAGTAATAAAACATGAATGATACCTGGCATTATTGCTGATGATCACAACTCATTAAATAAATGGGGGCAAACAAGTTAATTGTTGAGAGCCAAAAATAATTGACTATCTCTATGCTTGTTTTGTGTATCGTGCAATTAAGCCATCAGGCCTGCAATGGAGAACTCGAGCATATTGATGTAGTTCATGGTCACTGTTTATTCTCTGCTTATTCACACTCTCACCCCTTCTATTCTCCTCCTGTCTACTGTTGCCACGGCAGCCCACATTTGAGCAACCCAATTTCAGAAAGGTTGAGCGGATGCCGTTCTGTTCTCTTTCAACATCTTAATGGTTTAAAGGTTACTTTTATTCACCATTATAACCCTGATGACCCATTTGGAAGTTTTGACATTTTCTGACATTGCTCACTTTACACATCTCCATTTGGCACTGTAACATTAATGTCTAACAATTGGGAGGGCACGGAATCCTAGGAACAGACAACCTGATGTCAAACTCAAATGACAAAATAGTTGTTTGTCAGACACCGAAAACTGCCCATATGATGGTTCACTGGTCAAGCGCCCCCTATCCACTGGGCCGGGTAGTGTAGTCATCTGAGCTGCTGTGTTATGTGTTATTTTATTTCACTCAAAAGGTCGTTCTTTAAAAAAAAAACTAGATTTTCGACTGACCCAGGGATGACATTTATTCTTCTATTTTGGGAAGTGTTTTTGTGGGGCACAATATATGTTTAGGTTATAACTATAGCTAGGAAAGTGATTGCCGTTTTAAACGTTTTTAAGGGGTTTGCATCAAAAGTACAGGGAAGACCAAAACGATTATGAAAGACTGAATATGATCAAGATGGGGGTTGTTGGGGTCAAAAAAAAACTTCTGTTGCTTTGTTTGGAGAACAGGCTGGAACAGAATGAATCACTACATCGCTAACTATTGTTCATGTGCAACACGCACAATAAGAAACACCTTGTACCATGTTTGCCCTCACAGCTGCCTATTTTCCAGGCTTTTATTTTGGTGTTGTACTGATGTTTCGGCTATCTCCATCCATACAGCATATTCAGCCTAGATGACTTAAGCTAATTGAGCATGGGGACTTAGGCAGGGTGAACTGGAGTCTGCAGTTAATGCCCGGACTGCATTACGCTAAGTTAGTGCAAAGGGCAGAAAAGAGTGTGGGAGGGTGCGCAAGAAAAAATCCCGGCAGTCCCAAGAGCAAAATATAGATGTGGTGCTGAATACCGGCTGAATATAGCACTCTTCAGATCAATCTGCAAAACCTTATTTCATGTTCCCCCTCAGTGCATCTTTAACGTTTTCACACCTTCAAATGATTGATGGATGCATCAACACCGACAAATGATATAAAAATCTTTTTACGTTGATTTCCTCCACTAGTTCAGAGGGATGTTGTTCATCTGAATAAAATTACGATCATCCAACATAAGCAGTGAATATTAATTCTGCACACTGTTAATATATACGGTTAGCGTCATTTTTCAGTGTCGATGCATACATATTGTGTAAATATAATCATATGAATGTAGCCTATATTTAGTCAGTGATTTCTCAATCACTGACCACCATTATGTAGTGAGATTCTCAGTGAATTTCCTCAAGGCCGTGCTACTTAATTACCCATGAACACATCAATACAATTAGACGGAAACCACATGTTTAACATATATTTAATCCAAATTTGACTGAAAGCAATTTCCCTTGTACAGTGCTCTTTCTTCAAAAGGCATGAGACGACATATATTTAGTTAATAAGAGGATCAGATAATGATGAAAATAATGATAGTCTAAAATCCATTCATGTGCTATTGCTCTATGATTTAAGTCACAGTTATCATCACGATATCAAGCCATAATGAAGACTCATCTTTCTGCCCTTTCTTTTGACCGTTTTTCCTTCTTCTGGAACCTGTGCCAGCGACTCCAACTATCAGTCCCCCTGATGGACGGAGGATCATTGAGCACAAAGGACAGAGGGCATGGAAGAAAGTGTATGAAAAGTGTATTTTGGTTTCTCTGTGTCTCTATTCTGTTCTATACCAGGCCATCTTGTGCTCTTCCTTCAGGAACGGAGTCATTGGCTGTGGTTAGACCAGGTTTTTTTTGGGGGGTCATTACTGTGAATGTTCTGAAGGAAAATGGTCTAAATATGTCCATGTAGTACCATGCTATTTCCAAGGGATGGGCAAATATGCATCTTCATTATGAAGCCTCTCAGTAGCTTCATTCAATGCTCAAACCGAGGCTTTGGCAGCACTGCATGGGGTCTCAGTAAATGATTACCAATATGGCCATGGCCCGTTGTGGAACTCCTGTCCCACTGTGCTGAGGACAGCAGGTATATTGTAGACTGTGGCTGGAGTTCAGTTAATTTCATATGGTGTTTTGCAGGACCTTGAAATGACTTGCTGTTGCTTTTGTTGTTGTGAGGTACACTAGCTGATTGAAGATACATTTGCAGATTGTTATGGGTCTCATCTCATATTGTTAACAACTGCATTGGATTTAAATCGATCTCAGATCCAGCAGTCCTACCTTGGTGGAACCAAATTTACAGCCTGTGCTGCAATCCAGAAACGGCAAGGGGCGGAGTCACACCTTGTTTAATGTCTCGTTAGGGTGATATCGTACCTAAGAAAAACAAATTGGAAAAAGCTTTCAGAAGGGGATTTGTGTTCATTTGAAACGCTTATAGAACATTTCTTACAGTTTCCTAAAGCTGGTCGAGTTTGCGTTCGCCAATAATGTGCTTCAGCTTGATGCCTCCAATAATATGGATGAAACAAATGTGAATTGAAAGAAAGGTAAATGCCCTGTTCACTTTTTTGAGAAAGGTCAGAGGTGTGCGCCTAGTTTGAATTCAAAGTATAGCCTGGGTGGGCTCAATATATGAATGCTGCATAATATCAACATCACTACATTATGCATGGTTGATATGTTTGTGGGACTAAGCTATTTCTCTACTCCTCATCATTCTTAAATCCTCTACCTTCTCAGAGCTTTATACAGACACATTCCTTTCCCTAGAGGTGAGATCTGCATCAATATTGATCCTTTTCCCTCTTTTAAAAATAATTTCACACTGTGTCATCATGTTAAAGCGCATTGTCTCAGATAGGAAACTTTAGGCTGTTTAACCCATGCCCAAGTTATAACTTCCATCAGTTAGACACAAGGTGTGCCCTTGTTGAATAGATGGGCCCAAGGAGCATCAGATGTGGGAGATGGGAGGGGACGGGGGCTGCAGGGGCACGACCGATAAGGGCCATTGATAAGCAGTGAATGGTGTTTTGTAGCTATGGAGTTAGAATATTAATGTGGATCCAGAGTCAAGGCAATGCCCGCAGAGCATCACTGCACTGCACTGCTATTGTTTAAAACAGAAATGTAACATTTTATGAAGGGGTCAGCTAATGTAGCATGTCATAAAGCACAATCGTTTAAAAGAATAACACACACAATATCCCCTAATGGTTGCAGGCATGCCCTCCGTTGACAAACTGTTTTATTTCCTCTAACTGCTTGAGTTAAACTTGTTGAGGGAACCAGATGGTAGCTCCGAGAGATGTTTGGACAAGATCGAAAGCACTGTGACAGCTGGTAGCTCAAATCAGTTTCTCTCCTCCGCTTTGTAATATCTCTTGATTTAGGAATGACATATAATAACCTTCAAAATAACAAAATCACTTTTAAAAAGTATACGAAAATATAATACCAGAATAGAGGCCTTTCATCTTGCTTTGTCAATAACTCATAACGTGGACCGGTCTGACTGCAATAAGCCATTTTTCATTTTCCCTTTCCCCTGAAAAAATCCAAAGATGAGCCAGTGATACACTGTGCCTGAAGACATGCGGCTCCCCTGCCTACCCTATAAGTGATTTTTCTTTGATAATATGTTTATACTAAGTTGTTAATTTGTTGTTTTTGCTACTTAAAGCCCTTAATTTACTCCATCCATAATTAGTTTGGATATGAGGCATTAATTCTGTTGATAAGATGGGCAGATGGATACCCTTTTGCAAGATTTCATTTAGAGAAGCTTGCACTACATAAACAGCTTGCAAACAAAAAACAATGGCACAGCTATATTGAATGTTCAATCCTCAGTGGAGCAGCAGGAATATTTTAGTACATTTCTTGTGTCTTGCCCTTTACTCTATGTTGCCACAAGCATTTTAAAATGGGCTTGATAACAGGACATCAATTTCTATGGTAATAACCATTTTGACCATGAATGACAATTCACACTGGATGTGGGAAAGATTGTCTTCATTTCCATACACTTTGCATTGTATGTGGAGCCCTAGAGCAGGTGTGCTGTATGCAATAACTCAGTCACAAACACCTATTCGGATAGTTAGGATGTGTTGTGTCTATCTAGCATTGTTAAAGTGAACTGCAACAACTGAGTCATCTCTATCCATCTTTTTGTCAGGAAACGACTTTGTGGCTTCGGCCACTTCCCAGAGAAGTCACAGAAGACAAAGAATGGATTTATTTGTTATTTACCGTTATTGTTCGTCCTCCTACATTATGCTGTTTCACACGCCATCCTCTCTGCGTTGACTCACAAAAACGCATTTATGAAAGAGAGATGAACTTGCTCATGTTGTTTCTTGATCACCAGTGTGATGGATCTTGACTCTAAACCAACAAGCACCTGTCATTGTTTCAAAGTGGTAATGTGGTACAATGAGAACGTTAATACATGCATGTCCTAAATAATACCGGGAAACTAAATTGGATGATATATTAGTCTTGCCCTGGTTTGCCACAGGTACTACTATTGATTCAGGGAGTAAACAGAAAAGTAAGCCATCATTCGTCAATTACAGAAGTGTTATAGCCACAGGATGAGGGTGTGGAACACATTCAGTGCGTGACATTTGTGTTGCATGTTCAAGCTAAGAACTCTGCGACCAATATGTAAATTCGATTCTGGGATTCTTACAGATACCGGTGGATCCTTTGATCCCGGGCAGACAGAGGACACCCTTTTCAAAATGACGCATAGACAGGTCAGAAAGAAGTTCTCACAGTCCTTTGTTTCTCTGGCAGACAGTAGCAAAGTGAGGATGAGTTGTTTGCTGTTGCCATAGCAACTACCTGGCTGGCTGAGGTGCAATACTGAATGTAGGTTTGGGACAAATCTGACATTTCCAGAGCCATTTCTTGGATGATTAAATAAAACGGGAAGACAAACAACAAACAATTCCTCTATTCATCCTGGAATGGTCTTATGTACCTGAGGATATCGCGGTTAATGTTATGGTGTTTCATTAACGGACAAAATACTAAATGGATTTAAATATTAAATAGGTCTAATGTCATTGCTCTAAATGTGCCTCCTTTGGGTTTGGATGGGCCTCTTGAGTCAGCTTGGGAACGTCCGCCCAGAGCTCTGGTGAAGACCAAGATTTCAAAGACAATGGGCTTACATTTCACTGCTAATAAACCAGAGGAAATCATGGTGTCTGGATGCCATGTTGACAGGACATCCGAGAAGATTAAAATGTGTAAGAGGAATTTGAGATCTCTGATGATTGTCGTACTTGAATTATTTTCTTCGGTAGAACATCAAGCTGATGCTGGGCTTACACTGCACAATGTCACAGCCAATCGGTCCATACTGTATGTTTAAGGAACGTAATGAAATGGCAAGATTGCACAGTCTGACAGACCGTGAGGGTCAACAAGCCCTGATAATTATAATAATATAATTATAATTATCTTGAAACTTGTTTTAATATTTTTGTCCTAGCTCTAATACGGTGTGTGGTGCAACCAATTTGACACACTGGCCAATAAGAAGTACATCATTTGAGTCAGTCCCACTCCTTGTTGATAACAACAAAATGTCTAGAAAGATATTACCATGGATTGTTCACTTTGGGAGTAGGGAGGAGCAGTTTGTTAATATTGCTTATTCTACTTCATTTAAGAATGCTCGATCCTGATTGGCTGGGAGGGGTGCATTAATCCGGCGTATTGCCCGCTGAATTGTCGGCTCTACTTGCTGCTGACTGAGCACAGTAGATCAATACGCCGCTTGCATCGTTTTCTATCAAATACATTTCCAACATGAGGTCCATTGTAAAAATAAACCTTGTAATTCATTATCATTATTATCATTATCATTCGTCATTAAAGCTGACTTGATACGAATGTAACAACTACGTCGTTAAACTAGTGATCAGTTGCAACCTTGTGTGGTTGCTATAGAAACGCGTTACCTATAGCTGAGCTAACGGTATTCACCGTAGGTCTAAAGGGAACTACTTTTCGAGGGAGATGAATTTAAACAGCATACATTTAATAAGCATGCAATACGAATAAGAAAAAGGCTAATTATTAAAGTATATGAATTGTTTTATTATGTTGGCCGGCGCGAAGTAGAATAAACGGAATAATCACCTTAAGGCAGGGCAATAAACAGTTTGATATGCCCGGCTCGCGGAAGGTTACCGCCCTCGACTTCGTCTCGGGCGGTAAGCCGTCCACTAGCCGGGCATATCAAACTGTTTATTGCCCGGCCTCTCGGTGATTATTCCTTACTTATTTCATCCTCTTTTTGGCCCGTTTTCTGAGAATATATGGCAGCGTCACAAATAGGGGCCTGTTGATTTTCCTCCATGTCGACTGTAGAGCGTTTGCCCTCTTGCCACCGTAAGACTCGGATTGTGATCAGTATGTGAGATGGACTATGATTTGAAAAGGCATGTGGTGAAAAGGCACAATCTCAGTTTAATGTATATTTTAGTTTTTAACAGTCCTCGCACTAGCACGAGTTTGCTCTAAAAAAGGAAAAAAGGGTGCCAGAGAGAAACGTTTTGTGTGTGTGTGTGTGTGAATTTGGATTATGTGTCAGCTTCTGGTTTTTCAAGAGTCACACTTGAGACAGGTTTGTCTGAACACATAAGAGCTTCTTTGGCCCTAAGTCCTCTTTGAACATTAGGTATTCATCTCAGAAATCATGAAAAGTTTTCTGCATTGTTTAATGGTTTATTATTAGAGGCTTTTACTTGATTTAAATTTCACACTGGTCGTTGTTATGCCTCACTGTTTTTAATGTTTTCCTACTTAATTAAAAAAATATTTTCTGCTCAAAGACTGTTTGCTATCCTTCTTAGAATGTGAAATGATCAGAAATGAAGTTAAATAAAAGATATGGACAATCTGCGACCCTTTACACTTCAGTATTCCTTTACATCTTACAATGGTCAGTACAAAGCTTTCCCATAGCGTGTGCATCAGGTACAGTAGCACAGACTCACAGTAGAATGAGTGAAGAATGGCCATGGGCCCAAGAGCCACTTCCAGAGCCACTGCGGCATGTAATGTTGTGGTGCTTGGCTCCCTCTCTCCATGGTGGATGGTTCTTCATCAATAGCAGCCCCTCGAGGATGTGACCAAGATGAGAAGCGGGATTTCTATGCTAATGACCAACACATAGACTAGCAGTGAAGATCTGCGATGTGACCTGGCTTGGGGCTATAATGATGCGGCAGGGTTTTCCATCCACAGCTAGTAAGCTGATGGCCAACCGCTGATATATTAGACAGGATCATTTTCTGTCTAATATTGACTAAACCACATTCATAGTTTGAGGGGAAAAATATCAGAAGGTTTTCCCTTAAATGTCTCATATTGGTCATTTCATTAAAAAATTTATTCTAATTATGCAACTGGGTTGTGGACTTTTAATCAGGTTACTAAATAGTTAATAGGAGTCATGAATCAACTGTGGTTCCAATATTCGGACCCTGTATTTCATTTAAGTAAAGTATATTGTCCAATTTATCCTTCATTAATACATGATTATGTTCCTTCCACCTTTGAGAGGAGAATGCATTAAATTCTTACACCAAACCTGGGGCCCCTCTACTTGGTAAATCGGTTAATGTGTAATCACCGCTGAGTGAGGGAGGTGAAGGATGATTGGTCTGGCTTGTCAGGCTTGTTGGCAGGCTTGTAGCCAGCTCTGACCCCAGTTCAGTTGTCCAAGGCTGAGTGTCATCCCACTGGAAACCCTCCAGAGTCACTTGTTCTCCATCTGTGTCCACAGCTCAGGAGGAAAACAACACTGCGTTGGTTCTTCTCCACCCTCCACATGAACGTAGCCACAGACGCTCTCTAAATGCTAATATAAAACATTGTGTTACAATGAGAACATATGAATAAGTTGTTATATATAAACAGTAGAGGGATATAAAGGGAGAGTATACAATAAATAATCTCTATTCATGCAGTCGCTCCACCAGCCTTGACATTGAACAATTTATTCTAGTACAATTGCCCTTGTATGGAGTGCACTACAAAAGCCTTATTGTGGTTGGTCTTCTGATATGTTCTTTACCGCGGCAAACACTGGTTCCATTAAGGAAGATGGATGGACTTTTCACTGTGCTCTTCACTAATCAATTTCAATCCGGTTTAACATGACAATGCAGTAGGTTGTCGGGTTGTAGAACAAGTTCCAACATACCTTTCCATTCACAGCTCCATTGCCTAGGTCAGGGCTTTATAGCAATATGGAGGTAATTCAGTATTTAAAGTCGTTCTCTTACAGCCCACTGATTCTCTGATGGAAAAACTCTGTGTAGCCTGAAGGGGAAATGTATCGAATATTAACCGTGAAATGCATACTTAAGATGCCATTTTCTTTCTAGTCTGAAGTAAAAAATGAAATGAAAGCAAAATGTTTCTAACCTTATTTAGTATCCTTTGAGCCCTTTAATGATTGTTAATAGGGGTTTGAATATAATGGCTCACAACTTCTGCACAATGATATTAAATTTGCCCCTTGCAGTAAATCAAAACAGGTAACACAAATATAAAAATAAATGTATTCCTAAGTATTCCAAACACTCGTGTTTTTCAAAAATCTGTTTCTATAAGCTCATATTCCCATCCCTTTCTTCTTCCAGATACAGAGCACAGTAAATTGTAATAGCCTCCTAGACCTTGGATTGTACCTCATAAATATGAACTGTTTTCCCACCTACCTACAATTCTATGGATTTGTGTAGCCATCAGCCAAACAATTGCATTCTGTAATAAATTCTTCTACAGAATACGAACAGAATTCCTTTGTTTTAAACCTGTCAGAATTTTCTACTTTAAAGTCTGAGTAATCCAACTCCCAGTTACCCTAACTGCACCCCACTCCACTCAGCGCAGAAGAAGAACTTTCTTCAGGTTCTCCAGATGTTTCCTCCGAGTTGTACTGTCATTCGAACCGACAGCACTGCCTTCTTCACAGCCTTCCAGAACTCTGTACATTTGACACTGGGAGGTTGCTGGAGCTGCGGGCCAAATTGTCCCGGTCGTGCTCTGAAAGCAGCCAGTGCCTTTGACTGCTCATTCAGCACAACTTGCCATTACCCTTCAACAGCGGTAATACAATTGGGTAAATATAAAAATAAAAATAAATGGCATTATTCAGTCTGAAAGTCAATGAACAGTAAAAGATGTGCGGCTCGACCTGCAATCGGAGTGTTCAATGGTGTGATACCCATTTCCAAAACGCTTTGGATTTCATCCTTCAGTGGTTGTATCTGTCATTCTTGGACTCAACATGTGCCATTGTTTAACAGGAATGGTGATAGGCGCTGTTGATAATAGCTTAACACTTTGACAATACACAAAGATGCTACAGTATTTGCAATCAGAGTACATTGAGGGACCAATCTAACCAGGAGCCTGACCTTGTGATAGGTCCTGTGATGTCCTCTGTCCTGCCATTAGAAGGGAATGTGTTGTAAGGAGAACCAATGTTCTGTAACAAATCAGCACCACCAACCATCTCCCATCTGGTTCCTGCCCAGTTAGGCAATTTTTAACGCAAAATATTTTCCCATATTGAGATATATATACGTATATATTGCCCTGGCATATTAGTTTCCTTGTTGTGTTGTTCAATTTAAACAACTTTAATTGAAGGAGTGGCTTCAGCAATTGTAATGTCATTGATCGGTCACAATGCAATGAATGACGGTCTCTCTGTCACACTGATGAAGTGAGATAGAGAGGAAGGAGGTGAGTGCGTGTCAGACACCAGACATTGCATATGACTGGTCTGTCTTGTGAGATTAGTTCTTCACAAGCGGTGATGGATGGCACCAACAGGAATGTGTTGATGTTGTTCTTCCTCCTCGATGATATACACAGGCAGGCTGTCCAATTTATGGCCAAGCTACTCCATTACCTCTTCTTTGTCAGATCAAGGGAATGTGCCCGCGTCTGCTCTGATTGATGTCAGAAGTGTTTTTGAATAGCCTTCGGTCCACAATGTGGCCTCACCACACTTCAACCTCTAAACGCCTAAAAGTATTTTTTGAATAATCTCAGCATGAGTTTCGACTCTCATTCTGGCAGCTTGTTTGACTAGCAGCGGATTCATAATCGTTCATTTAGGTTGTTGACACAAGGTGTGTGTCTCTTCAAACTTTTAATTTTATGTACACACCTCCCTGCTTCAAGGCATGGAGTGCTTGGGTAATCGGTAGTGCTGTATTATTAGCCAGGGAAAGGAAATTGGAACCAAACGGCGAGGAAAGGTATCGTAATCTTCTTAATCATTATGAGGGGCACCTGCACGTACTTCTGTGTATGTGGGTGTGGGTGTCAATACATGAACTTTAACTGTGGGCCCATTTTCCCTGTGTATAGAGGTTTAGTCACAACCAACAAAAAACGTGCAATAAAATGAAACACATTTGAAAATTTGAGTCATGGAGCTTTTTAGAAGACATGGAGTGTGATTTGTCACTTGAGTGATGCTAGGAAGGTTTTGTACGTCTTCTTCCGTGATTCTGACGTGTCGTGTCTATTCGATTGATGGTAGTATGACCCAAATGACCCAAATCCTCCAACATCTGCCGTGAATTTGAATGCTCATCATTATGCTGCACAGTTGATTATGGTCTGCATCTTCTGTCAGTTCAATCACATACTTGCAACATAATAAGAAACATTCAAATAACCTTGTCATTAAAACCTTGCTTTTTTTCATTCTGTCCTTTCAGCTATTATTTCCATTTCAGGAGTATTTATTTTTGCTTGTCAACATGTCTCTAATTGTTTGGCTACTTGTTCATGTGTTTCATCTTTTCTGGTCGGCTACTAAATAGTTTATGAATGCTTAATAAACGCCCTTCAGGCAGTGATTCAGGGTTAGGCATGATGAACTCATACGTTTCATTATGAACAAAATACATTCAGTCAGGTCACTGCTTGTGATATTTACATGAAAAAATTAAGTATATGAGTTTACACCATCTGTGTGAAAGCTTTTATCCTGTATATGCCTGTTTCTTGGTTCAAAACCAGTTAATGTGTGTGTGTGTGTGTGTGTGTGTGTGTGTGTGTGGTGTGGTGGTGTGTGTGTGTGTGTGTGTGTGTGTGTGTGTGTGTGTGTGTGTGTGTGTGTGTGTGTGTGTGTGTGTGTGTGTGAAAATGTATCTGAGATGTTGTTGAACAGCAGATGATTAAGGCAGATTGTGTAATGTATCCTTTTCCTGTGAGGTGGTTGCTAAATATCTCTCTCTCGTTCTGTCAATGCATGTGCTCCATCCTGGCCCTTCATCTCTGGGTCTGGAATCACAGGTTAAATATAAATTCTCATGACTAGGTTACTGTGTGTTACTGTGTGTGTGTGTGTGTGTGTGTGTGTGTGTGTGTGTGTGTGTGTGTGTGTGTGTGTGTGTGTGTGTGTGTGTGTGTGTGTGTGTGTGAGAGGTGTATATATTGAGGGATTTTCTTCATCAAATGTCTTGACATTCTTCACTCTGCCAGTTTTATTTTGTTCAATTTCCAGAGAGTTGAAGACTGCAGGTAATCTTTGAGATCAATCCAGAGGCCGGTCAGGTTAGAACTCAGAGCGCTGAGCTCTGAGTTACCTCTGGGAACTGACATGAACTAAAACCTCTGCTTTGATCTATGATCAAAAGCCCTGCTCTGACTTTATTATTATTTTGGATTTATTCCTTATCTTATTATGTGCTGTATCTTTAATCTATTATGTCAAGAAGATGACGTTTTTGGTCAAGTCACAGGCAAAGTGTACATAGGATTTAGCATATGATTGAGTCTTGAGTGTTGAGTTGTAATGATTGGTCATCTGCACTATGATTGTATGATTGTTTTAAGTTGCAATGAGACTGAACGTTGCAGTTTGAATCATTTGAGACATTTTAATTGACAACATATTTCTTTGCTACAAACAAAAAACTACAAATTCCTGGCTAAGACAGGTAGTGAAAAAACAATTAATCGCACAGGTATGGCTACTCAAGAACCTTTTCCCTGAATCATTTTGATTATTTTTCTTTACTGACTATATTCTTATTCCTTATGCTTAAGGCTTTGTTATGTTGTAAAATTACAGCATATTCCTTTCAATGAAGTTTAGCTTTATAGAAAGTTGAATATCATTAAATTAAAATTGAATAATAAACATTTGCTTTCGTAAGGAGATCACCAAGATCAAATATTCCATAGTATGATGTTGGTCTGTATAAAAAAGGTTATATTAGTCTGAAGAAAAGGAAAGCAACTTTGTGTTTTCTGTTATCCTCTGTCTGTTTATGTATTGTGTGCTCAAGTTTCTATATTTTGTGGGTATTTCCTTATGAAAGCAACTATGAATACATCATCCAGGATCAGCCCGAAGCTACCCTGCTCTCTCGGTTCAAAACTTGCATCTTCAAAGGTTTAACAAACAAGTACAGTTCAAAGCTTCCTAGCCGGAATATATGTACAACAAATGATCATCTGCAGAAGTAGAGCGTGGAGTTTCCATGAGCAAAACCTCTAATCAAGGAAGTAACCATGTTTTGTTTTGAGGACTACATAGACAACTCAAAATCACGGCCACCCACAAAGAATGCATAGTGACGCCATTGCCTCACATGGAAGGACAGCCAACATGAAAGACTTTGCAGGTTATTTTTCTGCTTGTCACCCATTCTTGCTTCGCTATACTGCAGTTTGTTCAAATCATATAGATCATCTATGAATACATTGTTTATACATCGGCTACATACAACACGCACATCGCCTGTTTACACATAATGCATCACATTTTAATGCAAACCTGTAGGTGGCAGTGTTGAACTAACAGAACTCATGGGGCCTAGCCTGTGTGGAAACTGTGGAACGAGGCAGCTGGACCAGGGCAAACACGGCTGTACGCTACTCCTCAGAACCTGGTGCATTGAGCATCCATCGTTTCCAGAGGGGCAAGAGGGAGTTTAAAAACTACAATGAATAATTCATGTATAAACCAGTGTTTTTTTTGCGGCCCTTTTTATGGTTTCAAGGTAATGCGCTATTATTATATTTTATTTATTTGAAGCAGCATGCTTCAAACAAAAGTAATTTGGTGTTTAGTTACCCACTCACGCTCGCAATGGGTCTGATTCCTTAATGGAAGACACTCTTAACTCTAAGCTTCCCTACTACTTAGTGTAGAGCTTTGAAGACAACCATAATTGCAAATCTATGTTTAAATGAAGTCAAGGAGACCATTTGCTCCACAAAATGAATGCTGTTGGACGGTTGTTGTGGTTAACATTTGATAGTCCATACATTGGCTTGCTTAATATCAAGAGCACTGGACAAACACACACACACACACACACACACACACACACACACACACACACACACACACACACACACACACACACACACACACACACACACACACACACACACACACACACACACACACACACACACACACACACACACACACGTCAAGTTAAATAGCCGTAGCCCAGAAGATTTGTGTGTCCTTTAGTCTTGTTTGTACTACTTCACAGCGAGGATAACTTGTTTCAGCGATGCTTCACTGAGCCCGACTTATTTGCCTGTCAGAGATTGTCCCTCGGTGAGCAGTAGAGGAGTCCGTGATCATAGAGCTACAGCCAAAAGAGTTGTGTGTTCTTCTCTCACGGTGGAAGACTTGAGGATTTCCTGAGGGATCTGACCTCACACCCAGCTGAATAATGTATGTAGAGCTGAATTCTTTGGCTGGTAGGTGAGGGACTCTCTGCAGGTAGGATATTGGCGACGATGCACCCGTGGAAAAAAAGAAGGTAACAGATTTACTGCTGCTGACCTGGGATCAGATCCCAGCAGACCAGCTTCTACCACAGTCAGGAGAAGCTGATCTCCCTGCTACTTAAGATACATCCCATTTGAATCATCTATCATATACCACACTAGTGGGTGGTATGGAAAAAAAACTCTGATTTATCTGCGATGCTGAGTTAAAGTCATGCTAGAACATAGTGGTCCATAGAGTTGACTAGACCTGCTGAGAAGGGCTTTAATCTGTTTGTCATTCAGGCTTTTTATTATTCACCCGAGACAGATAAATACTTGCGTGTGTGTGTGTGTGTGTGTGTGTGTGTGCACGCTATTGTTTCCTAGCAGAGTGCAATATCAGTACTTCTAGCTTTATAAAGAAGATGTGTGGTTGTGCGTGCGTGCATGTGTCACAGACTTTTTAATAGACCTTTGTGGGATTTGAGACTCATTTAATGTCGCCATACTGTCCATCTCGCTGTTTTCGGCAACACACTTTAATTACTCATGAGGGATAGCAAGAGTGGGAGTAAATTATTTTCATCACCTATTGTTTCAGGTTCTGAGCATAACAAAAAAGAGGATGAGTGAGTTGTGATTATGCAGCACTCCGCCGCCATTTGAATTATGTTGTTTATTCAATGTTCAATATTCAATTAAATGTATGTGAAAAGAGAATGCCTTTGAGTATTTTTGATCAAAGAGACATTTCTTCAATGTTATGCAGATCAACCATATGAAGGGGGCCTGTGTTTTGCCATGATACAAGTAAATGTATTCAAAGTATGGTTTTGCACTAGCCATATAATTAAACTAAGTACTAACAAATATGCCGTAGAAAAGTTGTCCATTAGGTATATTATTCTCAGTGTTACATGAAGACACACCCCATGCATAGTCCTTTCATAATAATTAATAATATATTTAGTTGCTTCCAGTTCCTCTTGTCTGGGAACTGTTTCACTGGTACAGCACACCCTATCAGCTGGTTGAATAAACAGGAATACATCCCATGTTCCAAGTTTATGTCTGCCAAAACAAAATGGATGACATATTTTCAGGTTATTCACAATGGATATTAGCATTTAATGGCATTTCATGTCTTGCAAGAAATGTAGATTTTATGTCATTAGCTAAGATTTTGTTGTCATTAAGTGAGTTAAAGACCCATGGTCTTTAGCTCCCAAGTTTCTGTGACCCCAAGGTCACATACTAATTACATCACTTATTGTAGGGCCAGAGGCGCCAAATTGAGGCCCTAATGCTCTGAATCGTATTAAAAGTGACCAGACATTTCTATCTCACTCCTGAATCATTCTGTGCCCCCATGAATAATGTTTGCATCACTTCCTACATGTCTATGACCCCATGTTGATTATTCTAGTAATCTTTTAAAAATCTTTTCTGTCAGCCTTTTAATTCATTGATGCATTCACGCTTTAGAAACCTTTAAAAGGGGCTTCAAAGTTCAAAGTTCAAAAGTCTAAATGGAGTAAACAATGTAAACATGCACAACATTTAAGAAAATGTAAATGGTTGGAAAGAAATAAAGTGAATGAAAACTGTATTGCACTGCTTTTGTGTGTGTGTGTGTGTGTGTGTGTGTGTGTGTGTGTGTGTGTGTGTGTGTGTGTGTGTGTGTGTGTGTGTGTGTGTGTGTGTGTGTGTGTGGTGTGTGTGTGTTGAGTAGATGTCCTTTAAGAAGAATAGCGAGCCAGTGCATGGTTAAAAGTAGCCCAATAGAGCGAAAAAGCAGAAGCCTCAGTATCGTCAACGTCAACAATGAAAACAGCCGAAAACAAAGCCGGTATGAAACTAAAACTGTGATTCTGAAGAAAGTTTAAATTATATTGAAATTCCGTTTAGATATTATTGAAGATACAAGTGTGTAAATTTGTTAAATGGTTTAAACAAAGATAAACGATTAAATTGATTTAGTTAGGTCTTAGTTAGTTAGGAGGTTGACTCTGCCGTCCTCCCATTGACTCCCATGTAAAAAAAGATAGTATTTTAAAAGTAGAATATCTTAAGTATAAAAACATTTAAAAAATCCGAAAAGAAGCGTGCGATTCCAAGCTATTTTGAAAATTTAAAATTTGAATGGTGTCTCCAGGTGAAAAATTGAGGAAGGAGATAGGTCCCAAAGTTTGTAGAGAAGAATAAAGAGGAAAGAAAGAAAGAAAGAAGAAAACTTATGAAGAGAAGTCGTTTAGCGCTGCATGCAGCACTCACCTAGCACTTAACACAACAGCTCAGATGACTACGCAACTAGGGATCGACCGACACAGATTTTTTAGGGCCGATATGATACCGATATTTTTTCATCAGCCGATACCGAATTTCTTGAGCCGATATTTAGAGCCAATGTTGATTTTGCTCCCTCAATCATAAAAATGACACTGATAACAAATGTTACAAGTCTCAATTTTATAAAAGAAACATTTATTGAACTTCAATATAAAAAAACAATATTTAACAAATAGTAAAAACAGGTGAGGTAGAACAAGTAAGAACAAGTCGATAAACAATATTTAACAAATATCAAAAACAGGTAAGGTAGAACAAGTACAAAAAAAAGAAATCTGAAAATAAATATTTAAGCATAAATAGAATAATGACACTATTGCACACAGTAGCAACAAGAATATCAGGAAAATGTAAACAGTAATACAGAACAAATACATTTTTGTGCATATAAGAATTGTGCATAATATTCACATTGCCCCACTTTCAATACTCTTTACCCACACACCCCTAACTGAACGTGCTTAATTTAACAAAACAGGTGTGGTAGAACAAGTAAAACAGAGTCATTTTCTTTGTGTGCTTCATTATAGGTCTCAACGTGGTGACGCTTCAGGTGAATCCACATATTTGAAGTATTTTTCGTCCTCACATTTCCAGCCCCCATGCTCACAAACAAATGACAGATGTTGCAGTGAGCCTTTCCTGGAGTAGGCTCGGTGAAATGCTGCCACACTGGATTTTTTTTCCGCTCTGCCATTTCTTTAAAATAATAATAAACAAAAACACAGATCAGTGTCAATCTTGTTGTGCAATCATCTTAGATTCATATCACCCAAATTATGTGTGCAATGCATCATATGGATGGATGCATGTGATTAACTGTGCAAGGGTAAAAAAAGGCTTCCTTCAACATCTACAACACTGACTTGATTATGCATTGCCTGCTGACATATTGTAAAACAGATATAATCTAAACTGCATCAACGTTAAAAGGAATAAATATTCAACCAAGTGTAAAACATTTCTCAACTTTGAAAAGCTCTCATTCAGGTGGTGCAGCACTCTCATATATCGCTGTGATGCAAAACAGCTCTAAACACAAGTAAGGCCTACACGGTGCATTTATGTCTGGTACATGATAAACGTTAAATTAATATTCAACTACGTATAAAACATATCTCATCATTAAAGCTCTTCTTGAGTGGGGGCTGTGCTCTGATATCACTGCGAGGGCAACTCCGCCCCGCTCTAAGTAGGGAGAGAGGGAGAGACTGCAACCGGGTAGAAGGGAGATCGATGTTTTGTTGTGGTGGAAGGAGCATGCGACAACATTTGGCAACAATTGTGAAGAATGTTATACCATCCCGGCATCGAGAGCTGCGAGTGAGAGAGGCTTTTCCACTGCTGGATTTTTGATTCAAGAACGGAGAACGAGATAACAATAAGGCTCAATCATTTGAATGATGTTTAGCTTGTATGTGATATATCGTCGGCACGGGTCGGGTAACGGGCCAAATATGAAGGGGTCCGGCTCGAGTGCTGGACTTTGCGGGGGGCGGGTCTCAAAAAAATAGACGCCGGTGCAGGACTCGACACACACCACACGCGATCCAAACCACAGCCAGGCGTTCGCTAAATAAAACTCACACAAACACCACGGAACAACGTCGGAATTACTTCATCCTATGACCAGTATTCGTAACAGCTACCGCATGAATACATATAGCCACAAAGGCAAGCCGTTTTATAGACGAGGCATTCACATTCCCGTTTTCCAGTTAGACCCAGAAACTTGCTTGGCTATAGTTGCAAGCAAAGCACATATAGAGCAGGCATTCTGCATTCGGGTTTCCATTCCCCCCCCCCACACACACCCTTTCTTCCACACTTAAAGTTAGAAACTTATCGTTGTTTTGAAGAAACTTCCAGCACTCTTCTAGTGGGGGAGGGAAAATGCATGGTCTGCAGTGAGCTGCAGCGTCACTAGCAACACGGAGCTGCGCGTATCGGCCGACACGATACACGTAAAAAACGCGAATATGGGCCGATAATATCGGCCGACCGATATATCGGTCGATCCACTATACGCAACGCCAAGACAATGATTCAAACAACAATCAAGCTGCCTGTTAAGAGAGGGCGCTGCCTCTGTTTCAATAATCATGGCAACGATAGAAAACTTTGCAATATCTAACAAACTAAATATCATATACTGTAGATACCCTAAACTAAAATTATAAAAATGTAATTTCCCGCATGAAATGTTACCAAAATACCGAAACTATGTTAATGCGAATGTCATCCATTTTGTTAAGGCAGACAGAAACTGGACATACTTGACAAATTGCCATTTCTTCGACCAGTCAATCGGAGGCGCTGTACAAGTTAACGCTCAAACTGGTTCGTTCCTTGTCGTGTTGACACACAACCTATTTTTGTCGTTCAGGTTGAAGATCACGTTGGGAACTGAGGTTGTGTCCTCTCATCGTTTGACCAAATGCCAGTGTTTTATGGAGACAGGGTGTAAACGTAGGCATCTGCTCCGCTCAGTAATGTCATAGTTTGAAGTATCTCATTTACGAGCAGCAACGAAATGTCAGAGCAGACTAGAAGACTGGGTTAGATCAGCTTCGTTATTCAGCTCACACTCGGACACTTTTTATTCCCGTCCTTTTGGCTCACCTGTGATGTTCTCCATGTGAGGAATCAAATACAGACAAGAATGCCTGGAAATCTCAAGATATACGGTGTTAATCCAATACATCATCATGTAAAAAGAGTTGGATTCATGTTTAGATATCTGAGCAATTGACCGTATATACCGCTACTTTGTGGTTATAGTTAAAATCTCAGATCTTGATACAGAGTAGAACTGGAAAGGATGTGTGTGTGTGTGTGTGTGTTTGTCGCTGTGTGTGTGGTTTGTGTGTTTGGCTTGACTGGATGCAGCAACGCACACTAGACACAGTGGCGCATATTTACCATGGTAAATCTCCCATTTGCTTACACCAAACATTTTGGTCACGCTATGTGTGGTATGTGCACAGAATACAGAATGTGATCTCTGCACACACACACACACACACACACACACACACACACACACACACACACACACACACACACACACACACACACACACACACACACACACACACACACACACACACACACACACACACACACACACACACACACTCTCTCTCCTCGATTTTCTTTAATCTTATGCCGAAAGAAAAAGGGGAATTTCAAATGCAGTGCCAAGAAATCCACAGGACGCAAACAGAATCACAATCGGATCCCTTGGAGATCAACTGTTTAAATGTTCAACCCAGACTGCCTCATGACAGAATATAAATGTCTCTCTCTGTTTTGGGCTCTTTTTTCCACGTCGTAGTGACAAAGTAATCATCAAGTTTGTCCGACTGCTAGATCAACATAAACAAAAAATTCATTAACAAAAAGCAATTTTTCTCTCTCGCATACATTTTCTTCTCAAACTACTATTAATTGACCCCAGCTATGTGGCACGTTAACGCCAGAGTCAGAGGAACAGGCTGCCCAGGTTCTAGTTAGAGTAGTGGTTTGTGGGCACATTCACTCATCATGCTATAACAATCATATTGAGGGCATGGCGATAACCACAATTAAAGAAGCCTCTGTTTGCTGCTCCTGCTAGTTCAGGTCTTTTCTCCAAGGGGTAGAGGTATACACTTTCCGTTTTAAATAGACACTTGGGCCGGTGCCACGTTGTCCTGTGTGTTGGTCTTGGCCACAGTGTCAGCATTGAATAAGTGTTTGTGTGTCTGATTGTGTGTGTGTCTCAAGATACACGGTACACTAGTAGCATGGATCAATAAAGCACAGTTCTTTCAGTCCAGTATAAAATGCACCTGTCAGTCCAAGAGACCCCTGACACTAACCTGTGCAATCATTCCTCCCTCTTTTCTTCTCCCCGACTCCTTTGCTTGTGTAGCTCTGTGTTCCTTATTGACAGACACTGGCCCTCACCGTCCACAATAAACTATACACAGACCCTGACCTGCTGCTAAACCACCCGGCAGAACGTTAAAAGATGAATTACTGAAGAACGGCTGACACTTGATCTGAGACGTTTTAATGTGAAACATCATAACATTCCACCCTCTCCCCTAGGATTGATTATATCTCATATTTATCATCAAGTGTTTCTTTATAATGACAATTTAATGTGTTGGTGCTTTGGTTAATTGTTTGTCATATCATAAAACATGACAAACATGAAAGATGTATCACATTATACGTATAAATAAATTAATAAATATAATAATTTGATTTTTATAAATATATATATATCATTTTTTTAAATATAAACTGAATTCTTCCCAGGGTTGCCATGCAGACTTGCTTGTTGATCTCCCTGCTCCTAATAGAGATTTGGAGCTCTCTTTTATTCTGCTGCTTGGTGACTGAGTCCCCTGCCGAGGTGCACTGCTGAGAGCCCTCCTGGAATAAAGAATAGACGTCCGCGACAATGGGAGAGGGCGAGCTATAACACTGTCTGTTTCAATTACACATCCCCTTCTTAATAGTCCTCCTCACGCCCTGCCTCCCTCTGGTCCCCGTCCGTGGTCTGTTCAGGTCCAGCTACTGGAGAGTAATCGAGAGAGGAAGAAATAGGATTAAACCACTGAGGGGAGAAAAGAGGAGGGTCGATGTTCAGCCAAGACATCCTTTCTCACTCACTCACTCACAGACATGCACGCACACAAGCAGAAACCCCTACACACACACACACACACACACACATACACCTTTGTTGATGAATATTTGTAAGTGACATTGATTCAAAACCACGCAGGGGAAAGGAAAATCATATCTCGTGCGGTCACCCTGCCGTCGTCCAGCTGTTGCCCGTGGGAGGCACTAATGAGTCCCTTTTCCACACTTTTCAGAACTACTTTTCCACACTTTTCAAAACTACTTTCCCGCACTCTGTTCCCACTGTTCTCTCTACTCCCATTCAAACACTTTCTGTTGAGTACTGCCGGTCAGTTTCTGTATGTAATGTCAAGTCGTTCATGTCCATCCCATGTCTTGTGGTTGAGGCTAAACTGAGCTTGGCTGCCATGCTGTGCTGAAAACTAATTCCAGCGACCTTGGCGGTGTGGTCATTTTACTGTTACTTTGTTTTCTGGCAGTGGGACATCTCTTTGGTGGAGTGCTGATCTGTAAAATGCATTGTTTGCTCACTCACCTGAGATGACACGCTCCTCCTGCTACACAGGTTCTGTGACTGTGAGTTGCTATGGTTTCAGACTGCACCTGGCCCTAGACTGATCTAGTTTATATTTCACGACACATTTAAGTCGAGTTTCACACGTGTGATTTGCTAGTGTTATAGAAATTGTATGCAGATCAGGGTTAGCACCCGTAAAGGTGACATTTACATTTACATCTAGGGCATTTAGCAGGTGCGACTTACAATAAGTACATTTGTCAGAATAAAGAGAAACAATATATTGCTGTCTGTACAGTAAAGATATGCATAGAAACAAGTGCCAAGCAGTAACAATCGCTATGTTAACCTATTCCCTGTATCCAAAAAATATTGCTTCATGATAAGATGCTACACAATGCAAAAAAAGTACTATTTATAAGTGCCAGGACGTACAGTACAATATGTGCGTCAGAGTTTTTCCTTAAGGAGACTAAGGGAAGAGAAGGTTCTGTGGGGGCCAAAGCAGGAGGCTACGCAGAGTCCAGGTGAGTCCAGGCCACGTTGCAAAGAAAGTGCTTTGAATTGAACTTTGCAAAGTGAAGACCCAGGACTAAATAAATATCATGAAACAAAACAATCATTGTTGATCAGAATCAACCCGACACTAAAATGATCAATGTGCTAAGTCTGCAACCAAGTAATGTTCATTGCAATTTAATTGATTTTACTTTCGCAAGCATTGCCTTTTCTCTCTGCACTTTAATGCATAAATGATGTTCAGCCACAACCAACTGTCTTTGAATAAAAACAAATGTCCCCTCTTTTTAGGGGTCGTCATGACCTTAATATTGTACTGATAATAGGGAGCCCTAGAGCAGATGTGAGGTCTGTGTTTTCTACACAGTGTCCACAATAGTTGGATTACAATAATAATCACTGTCTTTGGATGGAGCAAAGTCACAAAGCAAGAGCGGAACAACCACAGCATGTGCCTTTTGTTTGTAGTTTGTACTCTGAGTGGAAGGGGCAGTTGCTGCTGATGGTCGGTCTGTCTGTTGCTTGTGGGAATAATTATTGGTCATCCGGGGCTGTGTGACCGCTGGATACCTCTCTGCCTCAACCCTACAACACGGAGAGACTCACCGCTCCATGTGCTTAAAATGATGCAGATGGGTTAAGGACAATCCTTCTTTTAAGAGACCCTCGATCCTTTCTTTTATCCATGTTCACGCTTTCTTATGGTCACGCTTATACCGTCGGTCCATTTTTTTTTTCTTCTGAAAATGATCACAATCTCAAAACACATCCATATTATGTTTGCAGGATATAGAGGTTGAGCGTGGGCCGTGCCTGACACGTCGTCGCACTGGTGCAGGGGTTCTGCTGTGGCTCCTTCCATTTGATGGGCTTGTTACTATGGCAGCCACAGCTGGTCAGCTCAGTGTTGTTTTGCTTTGCTCAGCGGGCAGGGCAACAAACATGACAGATTACCCCATACATTAAGGTATACCGGCCAACAGCAAATCGGAGTTGATTAGATAGTACCAGTGTGTGTGTGTGTGTGTGGGTGTGTGTGTGGTGTGTGTGTGTGTGTGTGTGTGTGTGTGTGTGTGTGTGTGTGTGTGTGTGTGTGTGTGTGTGTGTGTGTGTGTGTGTGTGTGTTTGACGAGTAGTACATTAATAAAAAAATGTCTCAATATTTTGTATCGAAGCTGAAATGTATATTGTTATTCGCCATAGGTTTCGGAAATCTTCTAAAATTGAATTGCTAACATTTATTAGGTGTGGCCCCAACAGATTAACTCTCTATAACATATTGACCAACTGTCTAAATGTGCTTTCAGCAGTCGCAGTGTTTGCTTTAGACAAGCCATCGATGCAGCGGCCAAGGGGGCTGTAGGAGCTCGCTATGTGGTGCTTGCAATATGTCAGCCCCTTAATGTCACAACAAGACCCTTTTAAAGTTCTGCTAAAGAAGCATTTAATCTGGAGCGTACACAATAACACTGTATGCATGTTGAACCTGCGTTATTAATATTTGAACCCGCTAAAGCTGCTGCAGAAGACTTCCCTTTTGACTTGTTGTATAATTGGATATGGGTTTGCTGTGGTCCACCGAGGAGGCCGTAGATGCAGGTTTATCTTCATCAGGGTGCTCATTGCTCGGAGTACACCCGAGCAATGAGCGGGCCCCTCCGTCTCCAGGGCTCTCAGGATGTCATGCTGTTTAATGAACACGTCTCCACTCGAGGTCTGTTTGAAAACAACACTGCCCCCGTTCCCACCCCCACTACCTCCTCTGCTCTAGGAGTATAATTTAGGCTGTGCTTCACTTTAAATCACTTTGACGCACACATACTTGACTTGTTACCATGGTGACAGTTGTGCAGGTGTGTTGGTCTCCCTTGAAGCCATGATTACATAGAACAGTTTCATTCTAACAGGATCATAATCATTATTCAATTCACTCACTTTGTAATGCGAATTAATGAAAGAATGGTGAATTATTACAAAGCCACTTTGTTCAGACTGTGTAATTGGGTTCTTCTTACTCATGAGAGAGACTACAAACTTCAAAACCCCAAAGTAATATGCAATAAACCCATGGAAATGAAACCACATGAACTATGACAGATAGTTTTAGAATACGCTTAAAGGAGGTGGTACACACCAAACTCTTGCCAGGCTCACTTGTCACACGCATGTCAGACGGGCCCAACCTACGCAGAAAGATTTTGGGCATAAATCCAACTATTCTATAATCTACCAGTCTAGAATACTAACTAAATATATCATGTTTATTTATTATATATATATATATATATATATATATATATATATATATATATATATATATATATATATATATATATATATATACAGGTCATACTCATTAAATTAGAATATCATGCAAAAGTTAATTTATTTCAGTAATTCAACTTAAAAGGCTAAACTAATACATTATGTAGACTCATTACATGCAAAGCAAGATATTCCAAGCCTTTATTTGTTATAATTCTGAAGATTATTGCTTACAATTTATGAAAACCCCAAATTCAAAATCTCAGAAAATTAGAATATTAGAATATTGTGAAAAGGTTCCATATTGTAGGCTCTAAGTGTCACATTCTAATCAGCTAATTAATCCAAAACACCTGAAAAGAGTTCCTGAGCCTTTAAATGGTCTCTCAGCCTGCTTCAGCAGGATTCACAATCATGGGGAAGACTGCTGACCTGACAGTTGTGCAGAAAACCATCATTGACACCATCCACAAGGAGGGAAAGCCTCAGAAGGTAATTGCAAAAGAAGTTGGATGTTCGCAAAATGCTGTATCAAAGTTAAGTGGAAGGGCAAAGTGTGGAAGAAAAAGGGGCACAAGTAGCAGGGATGACCGCAGCCTGGACAGGATTGTGAGTAAAAGGCCTTTCAAATGTGTTGGAGAGCTTCACAAGGTCTGGACTGAGGGGTGAGTGCAACCAGACACAGACAAATCTGTGAAATGGGCATTAAATGTTGTATTCCTCTTGTCAAGCCGCTCCTGAACATAGAACAACGTCAGAAGCGTCTTATCTGGGCTAAAGAAAAAGCGAACTGGTCTATTGCTCAATGGTCCAAAGTCCTCTTTTCGGATGAGAGCAAATTTTGCATCTTATTTGAAAACTAAAGTCCCAGAGTCTGGAGAAAGATTGGAGAGGCACAGAATGCAAGATGCTTGATGTCCAGTGTGAAGTTTCCACAGTCTGTGTTGGTTTGGGGAGCCACGTCATCTGCTGGTGTTGGTCCACTGTGCTTTATTAAGACCAGAGTCAAAGCAGCCGTCTACCAGGACATTTTAGGGCACTTCTTGCTTTCTTCAGCGGACCATCTTTATGGGGATGCTGACTTCATTTTCCAGCGGGACTTGGCACCTGCCCACACTGCCAAAACTAAAAAAACCTTGTTCAATGACAATGAGATTACTGTCGTTGATTGGCCAGCAAACTCGCCTGACCTGAACCCCATAGAGAATATATGGGGCATCGCCAAGAGAAAGATGAAAGACATGAGACCGAACAATGCCAAAGAGCTGAAGGCCGCTATTGAAGCATCCTGGTCATCCATAACACCTCAGCAGTGCCACAGACTGATAGCATCCATGCCACGCTGCATTAAGGCAGTAGTTCATGCAAAAGGGGCCCAAACCAAGTACTCAGTACATATGCATGATTATACTTTTCATAGGGCCAACATTTCTTTATTTAAAATCCTTTTTTTTGATTTCATGTAATATTGTAATTTTCTGAGATTTTGAATTTTGGGTTTTCTTAAACTGTAAGCCATAATCTTCAAAATAATAACGAATAAAGGCTTGGAATATCTCACTTTGCATGTAATGAGTCTACATTATGTATTAGTTTGGCCTTTTAAGTTGAATTACTGAAATAAATGAACTTTTCCACTATATTCTAATTTTCTTAGTATGACCTGTATATAAGAAAATTGAAATGACGTCCGTCCCCCCGCACCAGAATGAAGGTGTGCTTGAAAGGAAGTCCCTCCCCCTGAACTAGGATGAAGGTGTAGCTGAAAGGAAGTCCCTCCCCCTGAACTAGGATGAAGGTGTGACTGAAAGGAAGTCCCTCCCCATGTACTACGATTTAAGCATTTGAAAGGACGTCCAGTCCCCCCGTACTGGGATGAAGGTGTGCCACATGTGTGTTTGTTTAACTCTTTGGCCGTACAATCCTCTACCGGGGGTCAGCCCTTCTTGTCTCGACGGGAGTTTTATGCACAGACCGCCAGCTGCCTTTGGTTGAAGAGTCTGTGCCAAAAAACCCTCAACTGACCTTGACGCCTTCATCCCTGCCAGAGTGTATGTGTGACACTCATGCAAGTGTAATACACATCCTTCTTCCCCACTGACTCAATCTCCCCTGAACGGCAGGGGGGACGGCCAGAGAACGGAAGGTGTACCTGCCATTAGCGCTCAGTGTCCACTCTGAAGCCCCCTGACAGGGACTTGGGAGACCTTTCCCACCAGCCAAGAACACCTCTGCAGCCCTTCACCTTTTAACACAACTAGCCGGGCGAAGGTGTGACCCACAGCGTGCGGAGTGCGGACCCTAGCTGTTTATAAGTGATCGCAAAACAAAGACTCTTCAAATCACCTTTGCGATGTGACATTGGGTTGCCAGCGTACCTTCAAAATGCCTTCAAAAGCGGACCTAGGAAACATTTTTTAATCCGTAATTTCTAATTCTTCAGGCCCCATCAGGGGTAATTGCTCAGCCATTCCATGACCATATCCGGTGTATTTCAACAGGAGCCAATCACATTTTGCTGCCATTGAGCACTAGCCTATCAATCCAGTATCACGCGATTTCGTGCTCATGCGCACAAACTTTAATCTATTGAATCGTGTCCCAGAGCACGATTGTCACACTTTTTTCGTTCTACACAGAACGAAATGTAAACCAATGCATTTTGAATGGGAGCGTTTGTCAGGAGAGAGAGAGAGAGAGAGAGAGAGAGAGAGAGAGAGAGAGAGAGAGAGAGAGAGAGAGGAGAGAGAGAGAGAGGAGAGAGAGAGAGAGAAGAGAGAGAGAGAGAGAGAGAAGAGAGAGAGAGAGAGAGAGAGAGAGAGAGAGAGAGAGAGAGAGAGACGAGAGAGAGAGAGAGAGAGAGAGAGAGAGAGAGAGAGAGAGAGAGAGAGAGAGCGAGCGAGCGAGCAGCCAGTACGATGCACCCTCTAGCTATATTAGGGGTGTAACGATTCATGTATTCGTATTGAACCGAATCTGAAAGGACGTCACGGTTCGATGCATGGATTTGGGTTTGTTTATCGGAAAAAAATTCGCAAAAAAAACTGTAGGTGGAAACGCGAGCCGTAACTGAGCTGCGCCTAAACGCACCTTCACTACACCAAACCGCACCGAACCGACCCACACCGTCCGGTGAAAATGCGCAAATTCTTTGTACATTGCACCTTCATGAATCAGTTTTAGAACTGATAGTCCTGGAGGTGATGTGGGTACTTATTGTTTTCTGTTTACGTCTTAGATTACACAGTTGAGGCTGTTGCAGCTAGCTCAGGGGAGAGACTGTGTGCCACTAGGAGGTACAACCTGAGACGATAAAAAAGCCTGCTGTATTTTTTTTTTCCCTTCATTGTACCGAACCGTGATGTCTGAACCGAGGTATGAACCAAACCGTGACTTCAGTGTACCGTTAAACCCCTAATATGTATGTCGATATTTCAGATATTTTAAACAGACCTCTTCAAAAACTCAAAGGAATGTGCGCCACAGAAAAAGCGTTTATCTCTCTCTCTCTCTCTCTCTCTCTCTCTCTCTCTCTCTCTCTCTCTCTCTCGTTTTGTGGAGCACGTTAATTGTCTGAGAGAGAGAGAGAGAGAGAGAGAGAGAGAGAGAGAGAGAGAGAGAGAGAGAGAGAGAGAGAGAGAGAGAGAGAGAGAGAGAGAGAGAGAGAGAGAGAGAGAGAGAGAGAGAGAGAGAGAGAGAGAGAGAGAGAGAGAGAGAGAGAGAGAGAGAGGATTCAGAATGGTTTGCGTAGACAGTACAGTGCACACTCTAGTTATATATATCTACAGTATATACCGATATGTCAATATTTCAGATTGTTTAAGCAGACCTCCTCCAAAATGAAACAAACGTGCTCCACAGAACACGCGTTTCTGAGACAATTTTGGCTCCATAAAATGAAACGAGAGAGAGAGAAAGAGAGAGAGGAAGGGAGAGAGACAGAGAGAGACCGCCTAATCAAAATCCATTTTATATATATATATACATAGATATATATATATTTTTTTAACATTGTTAAACTTGATTTAGAAAGCCAGAAAACGAATGATCCATGTTATTCACGTTTCTCCCATTTTCGTTATTCATTCTAATTATCCATGAGCCTCTCGACCCTGATGTAAATTATTTTAGTCTATGCTATTTCTGAAGACATGTTTCAAGATAACCACAGTTATGAATGGTTTCTTCACAACATAATGGACAACACTACTCTGGCTAGTGCCAGGCCAAGCTCAATCGTAGATTGCATGTTGGTCTGGGGAAGCTGCCGTCATTTCCTCCAGCACAAGAGGCGTGATCAACAGGGCCTAGTTCAACTGACTCTGTACGAGATTGGCTGCTTACCATCGCTTCCCTGTCATCATTGTGTTAAACCAGCCAATAGCTGCGCCTAGGGGAAAAGCCAGCTTGGTGATTGGCTACCGCAAAAGCGTATCTGAAGGAGAAAGAAATGTATTGCTCTTCTCCAGACCATGGACCTATTAAAGAAAGGACAGTGAGCTAAAGCATGGCCGACCATTCATTCCTATGAAAACTGCTCAATGGCACAGGGCAGCATCAAGGAGAGGTTTGCTTCCGCATCATGTGCGCCCTAGTGAATATTCTCGTAACTAGCATTGATAGCATTGTAGCAGCATAAGCGAGAGGTCTGAGCGAGAATAGTCGCTTTGTTTACCGACCATGGAAGTTTAAGTTAATAACCCCCCCCCCGATGATTCTCTATATGTGATCTTTAAATTACACTCCTCCTGCCATCTGGACAACAATTATTATGCCGGGCCGAAACAACATTTGTTTCACGAAGACTTTTAGCTGCCCACCCCTCCTTCTCCTGCAAAAAATACATAATTAAAATGAAACGCTTGAGGTGGCATTTTAAAAATAGAAATGTATATTTTATAAGTTCATGGTATGAAGACAATTATGAGCCTTTGATTGATATTCACATTTTCTTTGCGGAGACACATTCCTGTTCTCCACTTGTATTGGAGTGAACGGGGATATCTACTTCTGGGCACTATGAATCGAGGGACCCGTCTACATCCTGCTCAAACAACTGCAATACCAGGCTTGGCTGAGCACTGATGGATTGCGGAAGTATGCACTACTCCTGGGGGCTTGCTGCAGACCCTTGTGCAGAACTCAAATCGCCGGCAAAATGGGCGGGGCTACCCAGTCTAGGACAACACCACATAAGGTTTTAATGATTTTATAGATGAGTTAAAGACTACAAACATGGGTACTTTGACTTCTCTGTTTAAGCCAAGACAGACCAAATGTTTACCTGGGTAAATTAGAACATGAAGGCGTGGCTTTTTTATTGTTCCGCCCACAGGTAAACTGTTTGTTTACCTGTGTTCGGCAGATGCTCCATGAATCATCTCCAGAACGCAAGCCCGTTTACCGTGTGTCTCTGTTAGAATAAACCACGTGTTGAACATTTACCACACTCCCGAGTCATATCTAGAATGAGACGACCATACCACAAAGGATCAAAATAGTTTTTCATCAACCCCCAAACCTTAACATCCTTTCTCATTATGACACGATATTTCTCTAATCTCTCATCCACTTCTGAAATTGTAATATACACGACACTCTACGATGCACTATTCTCCCCACCCCATCTTGACACACACACTGAAACATCATTTTCCACACCCCACACACACACATACACAACACACACACACACACACACACACCACACACACACACACACACACACACACACACACACACACACACACACACACACAGTAGGACTTTTTGTCTACCGTCAACTTTCTTTGGAGACAATGGCAAAGTTTATTGCTGTCTAGATTGTTTAGGAGAAACTGAATATGCAGACAATTCATATATGCAGACGATTCATATATGCGGACACACAAACTATGTATAGGTTATATTAAAACATTGTTTCACATACCGGATAACTGAACAAAAGGACATACCATTCTGACGGTAGAGGGTTTGTTTCTGCTGCTTTAGACCCAGATGGAGACCCTCAATGGACTGCTGGAGAACGTGCAGGCCCGTTACTTGAGCCTCTGTAGATATCCGTTAGAGTGAAATTAAGCTCAGTATACTGTTATTTAGGCAATTCAACTGAGATTTCTAGATTTTTGCAGCACTAATGCTTCGCTGATTATGTATTATTTTGGTTATCTTTTGAACCCAAATGTCTGTTAAGGAAAGAATTGCAAAAAGGCGTGTAGATTGTTCTGTCCTTACCGCTCTCTGCCCATTCCTTGACTTAAGCAATCCACTGTACAACCATTGCATCTGAGCACTGCAGGTCCTTCTTCAGTTGTGACAGCCTCTCTGCCTCTTCTTCTGCCCTTTTAGATGTCTAAAATGTTTTCAATAATCACAATTAGAAGTCACTCTGCCTAACAACTGGCGCAAAAACATACATACATGAATATGGAACATACCTTCACATATCTTGTGGAGAGGGCCTTGTGTAGCGTCTCTTCTTTGTGATGGTTCCAACCCATTGCATGCGCAGTGAGCATGTCCACACGTGCTGGTATACGGAGAATTATATTATGGTCTGCAATCTATGAGCAATATTAGATGATAGCACATACTCACGAGACCAAAGTGACTTACCTGCTTTTGACATGGACTTTGTTGTCAGGGCACAACGGGAGAGGTAGCTGTTGATCTGCGCCACCTCCTCACCGGCAGTGGTGCCTGCTCCCCCCTGGCTCCGACCACTCCATTTTATCTGTTGCAAGGATGGGTGGATTGGGGGGTACATTAGAGCCAATGAAGCACTTGGAAAAACGTAGACGACTATTATGGAAAAGGAATTCAGCTTAAAGCTGTCCGTTCCTATAGTAACACGATAGCGTATTCATTTGAAAATAACAGATAACAGACATACCTCACGTTTGGTAGCATGAGCTCTTGCATGCCTGATGCTCAGGAAGGGCTTCATTTCTGTAAGGCCCTTGAGAGCTGGAATGAATGAAGCGACTTTTTGCAGGTATAGCCAGTATTTGCATGCCACATCCATAGCAAAAAAAAACTGTGCCTTGCTTGGGAGAAGCTCTTTTTGGAGATGCATGGGGTAAGCAAATATCTCCCCTTGGTACATGTGAAGGGCTTTTAAAAGGAAGCCATGCCGACACACCGCAACCTCAACGCCTTCCTCATCGCGTTTAGAGGCCCGCCCAGAGGTCTCCCTTTCTGCTGCCCACTGAGAGTCTCCACATGTGCCTCTCCCCTGTATCTGTGAATATAGTGCATACAAATATTGTTAATGTAATTCACAACCAAAATAGTAGGGAGTATAGAATACTTCTAGCAGTACGGGACATGTATGATTCCTTTAGTAACAGAACTATTTTGTGAGTGTTTATCTTAAACTTACGTTCTTCACCGCCGTCTGTATTGTGTTGACAAAATCAGACACCTCACTGTCTTTGGCTAGAAATAGACCATCAGAAAAAGGAGTGTCAATAGATATAGGGAAGAAATATATAACATCCATTACCTACTCTTGTTGTCACTTACAGTCACGACTAAATTACCAAAGAGAACTTGCACACCATTACAGGTGTGCAGGCAGGGCAGGTGAAAGGAGTATCACAGCATAGCCTGTCTTTCTCAAAAGAGGCGTAGGCAAACTCAAGAAAGCTCCTCTGCAGGGCATCCCCGTTGATCTGTCCAGACTAGAAAGTACATCAGAATAGGAACAAACATTTTTGAGATAGTCAAATACTTCCTGCACAGTGTGCGATGTTCCTGCATCTTTGCAAAGGCTTGCCTGGAGAATCCAGGTGAGATCAACTTCAGCTCCTGAAAGGGGTTGAGAATTGTGCAAGCATTGGCAGAAGCTGGCCAATATCCACTCCTGACTAGGTGTCTCACATCAGGGGCCCGCTGCTGCAGGCATGTTTGGCACACATAATGGGGGCAAATGCAAATCATAACGCCCTAACCATAACAAAAGAACGTTAGTCATAATCATTGACACACACTGTATATTAGAGTAACAGAAGTCTAAATAGAGAACTGGTTTTCTATCATTGATGGTAATCAAGCTGACTGGTTTGCCAGCTGACAATGTGAATCTATGGACCTGCCAGGTGAAGTGCTGTGCTTGCATTGTGGGTAAAATGCGACCTGTCGAAAAGAAAAGTGAAAATGACACATTCTGTATATGACATGCAGACTGAATAAATGAGAAAAGGATCAGGAAGTCTAGACAGGTCGATTTTTGTCAGACCTTACCTTGCTCATGTGTGGCATATGTTCCAGTCTCTCCTCTTGAGATACATGTGGATGGGGGGGATGTCTTTGAGGAAGCCATCCACCACACTGTCCCTGTTGTGGAGTGGCCGTTTTATGTATGTCGGAGGCCCCACAAAACCACTGCTCCCGAAGGCACTCTCTGCACCTAAGCAGACAAAACACTGTTAAGTCACTCAATTTATTTATATCATATACTTTTTTTAATGTACATAGATACACTTTATTATTTGATGAATGAACATCCAACCTTATAACAGCAGACTTGTGGCAGAAGCAACACAATGGCTTGCCAACAGCCTCAGATTCCAAGAGGCATCTGAGGTGGTATGGCCGTGCTTCCTCCCAGCGGTCGGAGGCTTTCTGCTGGCTAACAGACCACGATGATGCTGAGCTTCTCTTAGGCTCAGCAGGACATGGGCATGACTCCAGTATGGCAGAAAGCCTCTCCATGTTTTGTTCTGCAAGTAAAATAGAACCAAATTATCTACATTTTGTAAACAGTATTTTGACACTGTATATTTACCAAATCGCTGTGCTCTGGGTAAGGACAAGGAATCCTCTGAAGGAAGTGCCAACGCCTCAGTGTCTATGCCGGTTAAACAGTAAATGACAGATTAAGATATCACTGCGGCAGATGCTCAAGTGCTGCCTCACAGCAAGAAGACCCATGGTTTGGTTTCCGCCTGGGTAACTGTGTGCTGAAGTCGGCTGTCTCCTTGGGGCCTGCAGTGTGGCATTTGCCTGTCTTCGGCATGCTCGCTTGGGATTCCTTCCATATATTATCAGTAAGAACCCCAACATGCAGAACGCTTCCCTGTCCTGGAACAAGACGTGGACCATGTTGGAACTGATACCTGAGGGCAGCCGATGTGGCTGCCCACTGCCCCTTGGAGGAAGGACGGCACAGATGGGATGATTGAAGAGAAAAACTAAGAGAAATCCTTTCACCATCCACCTCATTCATGTGTGAATACCTGGCCACTTCTTGCACTTGTGTGCCATGCGATAGCTATTATTATATTATATATTGATAGACCTTTCCTGAAATTTCCACTTGGATACTTTTTTTTGTTTGTTTAATTTAGTAGTTGATGATTTCCTCTATTTTTGGACTACTCTACATAACGTTTTTTCATTACAGTAAACTAATCTGAACTTGAACATAAACAAACCTGAAATCTCTCTCTCTCTCTCTCTCTCTCTCTCTCTCTCTCTCTCTCTCTCTCTCTCTCTCTCTCTCTCTCTCTCTCTCTCTCTCTCTCTCTCTCTCTTCTCTCTCTCTCTCTCTCTCTCTCTCTCTCTCTCTCTCTCTCTCTCGTCTGAAAAACGCTCCCATTCAAAATGCATTGGTTTACATTTCGTTCTGTGTAGAAAGAAAAAAGTAGGACAATCGTGCTCTGGGACACGATTCATTAGATTAACATTTGTGCGCATGAGCACGAAATTGCGTTACACCGGGCTATAGATCAAACTTCAGGCCATTTAAGGCCCCTATCCTGAGATTTTATACCAGCAGATAGAGCCCTGGTCAAAAGCGGCCTAGACTACAACAATTTGACTATTGTCCTCTGTATATTTTCTATAGAAAGGGACTGTAAGTTTCACCCACAACAAGCCAAGTCATTGGCCACCACAACTCTCTCCTAGCATGGGGGTAGCAGGGTTTGCGTTTAGGCATTCAGACACACACCTACAGTAAAACCTACCAGGTCTTAATTTAATATTCATTAGTTTCTAAAAACACTCTTCATCTCTTCCCTCTCTCCCTCTCTGAAACCAATAGAATGGAAATATAACTATCTAATTCAAAATAAACGGATCACTCCAGGATATAGAATGATCCTTTGTTAATTACGATCTCAACCTCTCTAGACAGGTCATCTGTTTCCTCTCTTGGCCGTGTCTCCCAATCAAATCACAGCAAAACAAGTAGGAGCTGGGTATCTTAAAAGGATGCATATCTTACTATGGCTCCATTTTGCTCCTTCCTTTTCTCATTAAGTCTGGCATTGGCATATTTATTGTTAACAGTTCAATTGGAGTAAATTTCCTGCCCAATAGTGTGAGTGGCTTTCTTAATCCTGTTGGTGGAGCGACTTCTTACAGATAGGGAGTATGCATCTTACACGCCTCTCAACATTGACTTTTCGAGAATTTTAATTAAATGGTCTACATTTCCACATTAGTCAGCGTTTTCTTTGTCCTTTTCTTCCAGCTTTTGACACTTTCTTAAAAGGGTCTTAAACAGGAGGCCTAATGTTTCTTTTCTTCTGGCACCAGCTGAATGAAATCTTACTGATTTCTGAAACACAGCAACCAAGTTTCAGAATTTATGTATCCACAATATAACTAATATTCATATGATAATACGGTGAATGACCAAATCAATTTAGTTGTACACTTACCAAATGTCTTATTTGTTCAACAATCTCATCCACATCTTCATCTACACTGATACTGTTACTCACTAGTAAATGACTGCTGACTGTAAACCCAGCCGCTCTTCACAACAACACACAACTTTATTTACGCAGTGCAAAAAACTGTTGATGCTGCAGTCACCCCCTACCTACAACATTGATATAGAACAGAAAATCAGATTTTAACGTTTAAGGACGTACCAAGTGATTGAAATATTTGCTCTAACCATTTGCAACTAATCTATCTCTCACCCCACAGAGAGAGAGAGGGAGAGAGAGAGAGAGAGAGAGAGAGAGAGAGAGAGAGAGAGAGAGAGAGAGAGAGAGAAGAGAGAGAGAGAGAGAGAGGGAGAGAAGGAGAGAGAGAGAGAGAGAGAGAGGGAGAGAGAGAGAAGAAGAGAGAGAGAGAGAGAGAGAGAGAGAGAGAGAGAGGAGAGAGGAGAGAGAGAGGAGAGAGAGGAGAGAGAGAGAGAGAGAGAGAGAGAGAGAGAGAGAGAGAGAGAGAGAGGAAATGACTTTGAGCTTGACTGGTGGGTCTTCTGTGTATAACACTTAACACTTAACACTTAATGTTCTAGAATAATGAGGACGACACCATTGACACCATTCGTCATAGTGGAGACGAGAGGTGTTGATGTAGTATCCACACACACACACACACACACACACACACACACACACACACACACACACACACACACACACACACACACACACACACACACACACACACACACACACACACACACACACACACACACACACACACATCCAATTTAAAGATGTTGCTATGGCTTCTGTTACAATAAACAGCAACAGCTCCTACACTATTGTACACATCAAAAACACAACAGATGCTACGCCCGGTCCAGATGGATACAGTTCGATTCGTCACAGTGTGGTGAATTAAATGTGTTACTCCCCACCACGATGCACTTTGTGTCCAACTGTGCGTGTATTATTCAGTTCAAACAACGAAAAACATATTTTTTGCTTTGTTGTTCGAGTAAACATTACCATACCGTTTTCGACAACACATGTTGAACACAGTTGTAGGCTGCCTCGTCTTAATCCAAGTTGTCAGATGAAGGTATATAGGTGTCGCCCGGTTGCTGTGAGCGATGGCTGTGAAGTATTTTTGCATAGGAGTGCACCACAACGCCCCCCCCTCCCTCCACCACCTTCACCACCTTCACCTCCACCATGAGCAGGCTGTTTGAAGGAGACTTTGGTCTCAGTGCCGGTTCACAAGCAATTGAGCCCTTTTAAAGTGTTTGTTTTAGCGTTGGAATGTGCAGACCTTGCTGGCAGCCTAAAGCCGACTGACCTCCGGCGCTTTATTATCATGAGGTTGGAACCGGGGAAAGGACACACTTTTGTTCCCAAGGGTCGCCCTGCTCCTTTATGGTTATCGAAATATTGTGGCTGTTTTTTTTTTTTTTATCATGGAGCCACACCACTGCAAGGGTAGTGCGCTGTATGGATCATATCAGGGGTCAGGAGTTATCAGTGAACGTATCAACGCTGCGGTCATTAAAGAATGGAGACGATAATGTTGCCATTATGGAGACCAAAAGGACATGGCAAAGTTGACCTCCCAGTCCATTACTGGAGAGTAGTTTGAATAGAGAAATGAATGCACAAGCAGAAAATATGATTTGCAAATCTATTCTCTCTTTCAAATATAGGTGTATAAATGTTGTTGAATATCTATAATATCATTTTTTTTTTTTTAAGATGTTTGTACATGGTTGCCATCCTTTAGTTTGGTTAACATCATCTGTGTGTGTGTGTGTGTTCGTGTGTGTGTGTGTGTGTGTGTGTGTGTGTGTGTGTGTGTGGTGTGTGTGTGTGTGTGTGTGTGTGTGTGTGTGTGTGTGTGCGTGTGTGTGTGATGACTGTTTTATGTGTTGATGCAGGTTTATGATTCAAAATTATTTAGGGCAGTTTCATTGCGACTGAGGTGGCCTCAACACCGTTGTCTTCTTGCCAAAACTAAAATCCTAAACCGAGTGATGACTTCATTAGCTTTATTAACTCTCCAGCCAACACTCGTAGCTCAACACACTCATACTCAGAGAGATCATTTATCCTTTTCCTCCCTACGCCCTCTCTCCTAAACATGTGACTAGGCTAGTCTTGAGCTATATCTACCGCCCATCAAAGGTAATGACAGCAGAGAAGCTGCCTCTTAACTGGATTAAACAGGTCATGCTATAACTGCATAACTGCTGCATATTACTCTCAGAAAGACAGTGTTTGAGATATTTTCTTTACATGTTCATTGTTGCCTGTTATCTGGTCCATAAATATCTTTCTGACCAATAAACAGCAGGGTGGTGGGTGTGTCTGTGTGTGTGTGTGTGTGTGTGTGTGTGTGTGTGTGTGTGTGTGTGTGTGTGTGTGTGTGTGTGTGTGTGTGTGTGTGTGTGTGTGTGTGTGTGTGTGACATTGTGTAGAACAATTGTATTTGTATTCTCTTCCCTCCTTTTCTTCTTCAATAATCTTTGGTTTGACTTCAACTGCAGGCCTTTAATCTTAAATAGAACAAACATCAATCAATTGCTTGGCCAGGTCCAAATTGATTTGTGTTTTCTATTAAGGTCTCCGGAACAGCCATCCCATAATAGAGCTATTCTGAACACCTCTCAGGCTTTCTTTATTCCCATTTCAACTACCTGTGTTTCCATCCCTCTCTTTATCTCTCTCTACAACAAAAGGCCCTTTCAGACAGACAAACAATCGTATAATCCAATTACTGGCTAACACTTCCAGAATAAAGACTTCTTCCATTCATTTATCTGCTATAGTGCACTTTCCAAGAGCCTATACATTGATCAGTGTTGTTGATTTTCACACAACATAATGTAACATCACTGGCAAGTATTCTGATAAAGAAAGCTAAATAAATGTGGATGGAATTGGATAATTAATCATTGCATTTAGCTAATTGGTTGAAAATCACAGAAAGATCTAGCCTTCTAAACGAATAATTTTAGTCTGGTGGGGAAGGTGTTGTCTATTCTTCTGTGTGCCGCTGTTACTGCCCCAATCCTTGTTGCAGAGTGAAGAGTAAGTCATTACACAGGATGTGCATCTAGGTTACCAGGAGAACTTTCTATAATGCGTTCTGACCTGTTTAGCTTGTTTGGCTGTTGAATATTTAGTAGTCTGTGTAGTTTTAGAGGCTGAATATCAGTCTTGTGTGAACATCATTTTGAGCCATGAGCCTGCCACATCCCCATGCACTGCAATCAAAACGGCATACTAGGCATGCTTCATCATATGCATGTGCAACAGCATAAAAATAGCACCTGGATGGCCTTTGATTTCCTTTAAAGTTCGAAGTTTGCAAACTATAGAAACTACAGCCACTTGGATAACCCACAATGCATTTCAACAGAAAGACAATATAAAGAATAGGGCACTATAGTTTTTTATTGCAATCATTTATAGACACTTATATCACACAATAATCATTCTGTTGACCTCCCTTCCCTTATGATGTATACGTTTCATAGTTGTGCCACTGTGGAACAGTTCTATTTTTGTTTATGCCAGTTAGTTCATGCCTGTGATTCTGTTGCATTTAGGTATATACGTATTATTTGCTAACTGTAACCTGATTTTCCAGGCTGTAACTGCTAAATAGTGCCTGTAGGGAAAGTAGTGATGGTGTATCAACAGAGAAGACACTAGACAGACCTACTGCTGTACTGGGAGCAGATTCATTCGTCAGGAGGAGCTGATCCTTGCTTTTTAAGATGCATCACCATCATCAGTAGCTTTTTGACACCCCAGTGGGTGTTGATGTATACTCAGAGAGGGATAGAGCTCTCTGTTGTATCTACCATGCTGAGTTAAGCCATGCTGGAAGTCATCGGCCCATAGAGATTACTACTTATCATTCAGCCGAGAAAGATACATACTAATGTCTGTGTGCCTTCCTTGCTTGCTTGTAACAGTACTCTGTGTACAGGTGTTTGTGTACAGTAGCTGCATTTAGTAGACACTCATGTGCGGTTGTCACGTTGTCTATCTCTTCCAAGTGGATGATTTTGTGCTGCTCCAGTACAAAATAACCCTCGGACACCCCTCTGCTCCCAGGTAGCAGGGGGGCTGCTGGGTGTTCTCTCACCGTTCTACTCAAGGCCGGGTCTTTTTCTGTACGAGAAGCGGTAGTCCATCTGTCCTGTTAGTCCAGAACATTGGAGGGGAGCTCCATTGTCAGAAGGCATCAGCGTTTAGGGCCTGGTGGACGGACCTTTGCTGTGGAGCACCTGCAGCCTGACATCCACAGAGCACCGAGAGAAGACTGGTCGTGATCAGAGAGATGATGGAGAGAGGAGGAAGCAAAAGAGGGTGTGCTACAATGAGACTCAGAATGTGTGTAACTGGAAACTAGGGGTGTCTGAAACAGACGCGTTGGGTTTATAGCTCTCCTCCATCCTCTCGCGGCCCCTCATGGCTGAAAGGTGCTGACACACGATTGTATGTACCTTATTTGTTGCAGTCCATCGAAAATTGAATTTGAAGATTGCTTCCAATCGTTACGTGTGGTGAGACGGGGACTGTTGGGTCCGTTTATGGCAGTACCCGCTGCATTTGGCTGGGAAAAATCAATGCTTGAGCCCAGACACCGAGGTACAGGATGCCAGCACAGTACAGGTGTGGGCAGTATCTGAGGGAGGCAGGGGGGGGGGGGATAGATTGGTGTCTTTGTTCCTGCAATCGTTTCAAAGATGGAGCTCTGCATTTGGTCTGTCAACAGCAATGAGTTGTATGATTCACTCCTTCAGGATGATCTTTAGCTGGCCTGTTTAGTGTGTGTGTGTGTGTGTGTGTGTGTGTGTGTGTGTGTGTGTGTGTGTGTGTGTGTGTGTGTGTGTGTGTGTGTGTGTGTGTGTGTGTGTGGGGGCACCCAGGTATGAGCACACACTCAGAAAAAGAGTTGTTGGAGGTTTCCTTAAAGTCTCCAATCAGAAGCACACAAATACTAGGCCATCATTTTAAACGGATCATGTTACAACTCTCAGTTAACCGACCAGCGCGACAATACATAGGTTTTGGGTTCCATTTTAGACGCCTGTTATTTCTGTTGGGGGACTACGGAATCCATTACAATCATATGGGATTTTGAATACTGTGTGTTTTCATCCAGAAATACTGCTGGGGCCCTCTGGTAGCTCACCGTGTAGCGCGTACCATTAAAGGCTCAGCGACCCGGGTTCCATTCCTGTCCATCCCATTTATAATAAAGGATGTAAAAACATTAAAAAAAAAGAAAGCATCACTGTTCCTAAGATGTCACATTAGTAAAAAAAAAAAAAGGCTTTAACTTCTGTCGAATGCACTCTCCGACTTGAATATCATTCCGTCAGGATCTCTTCAGCTATTCTGGATAATATATTTAAAGGTGCTGTAGGTTAAACCTAAGAGCTACTTTTCGAGTGTAATTAGTTTGCCGTGAGTGAGTTAAACAGCACTGTGAGAATACCTGCTTTGAGTTGACTGCACCTGCCTCTTTATGAGCCAATTTAGAATTCAGACCACTCCCGGTGCATTTCTGACCAACCCGTGCATATCTTCTGTGGTTAGTTCAGGGAATCCATCCTGGCTGTCTATAACAGGTGGCTGAAATGCAACACTTCTGAACGGCGAAGAAATATATGAAGGGAGACGAGAGGGAGGGGAATATTTATTGGGTGTTTAGTGTCAAAATTGTGCTCTCTTCCGCAATTTTGCAACTGAGGAATCTTATCTCTACAGCACCTTTAAAATTATACATCAAGTAACCATCTTCAGAATTACAACTATCTCAGTTTAAAAAATGTCTTGCTAGGTGAAAATTAGCAAATATTTTTTTGTATTTAATGATGCAATTCAATTTTGTACAATTTAATATATTTGACTAAATATTAATTTAAAAAGAAGTTGAAATCACATACACTGATTCTGTCAATGAAGGTGCTAGATGTGTTAAACATAAATAAGCACAACTGCAATATCAAATGTTTTATGCTGGTATAATTTGTTCTGTCCCTGGAGGCTGAAGCAGCCACTATGTCCAGTGGTTCATAACTGTGTAACTGTGGTCCCAAAGCATCTTAACGACTAGGTGTCATCCCCTTGATTATAGATCAGCTGATTATCTAATCAGTTATCTAACATAAACACATCTTTCGAAGTCCTATTCAACACACATCCGTTAAATTGATTTAAAAAATCGAAAAAAGTAATAACATCATTACAGATGTTATTCTTACCGTGTAGTGTATTGTTGTTGTTTTTTCAAATGTTGGTTTACACCATAGCGAATGTTATGTTTCATTATTTAACATTCAACACACTTCCTTCCTGGAATGGCTCATTGAAAAATCTATTCCTGACTTCCCTTAATGAATCGCATAGCCCTGCAGCACTATAGTAATTACTCTGATACGTCAGAGAGAAGTAGGACAAATATAGTGTAGAAGAAAAAGAAATAGATTAAAAACAAAGTGTGAACCACATTAAACTGTGTGACAGTAAAATGAGAGGAAACAGTTTATATGAGGCGTTGTGTTTGGAGTTATATGTGATATGATTAGACCTTGTGTTTCTCACATCTGATCAGCACCTCCATGATCATCCGATTAAAGGGGATCTAATATGCTTTTTCGCTTTTTTCCATTAGTGTAATATAGCTTGTTTGTCCATGTACATGGTCTGCTGAACTACAAAGGTCCAATTCCACACCCAAGGGAGTACTTCACTCCCACAGAAAACAACTCTGCCTGAAACAGCTTGTTTGCAGTCAGCATTTACCTTGACCTGGTGATGTCATCAAGTAACCAAAGCGCAAAAGTCCTGCCTTGTGGATAGTTTGGCTTGCCATTCAACAAAGCTAGTCAGAGCTGTGGCTCTGCTGGTATTTCTCTCCGGTGTCGCCATATCAAGAAAATCCGGGCGCAGTTGGATGGATCTAAGCAACCTGTAGATTCAGGGTACCAACCTGTAAGTATGCTTTATAAGCTGTGGATTGGTTCTGTTTAAAACAAACAAGGAAGCTACTATTAAGTGCAGGGTTGTTGGTTGTAGCTGATCTGTACACTCAGTGCAGAACAAAACGTTATATTGTTCAGAGGAGCGCCATGTCCCCGTCAAAGGGCGGTTGGAAACCAACATACTGTCCAGCCACATCTAGAAACTCATCTGGAGTAGCACACAAGACAGGATGACAACCCTAACAGCCCTTCCTAGGTAGCTCCGGATGAAAATGTGACTTTACATTTGCAAAGAAAAATATAACGTTTACTTCTTCAAAGGATAATGAACAGGGAAAAGGGTGTGGCAGGACCCCAACATTAGGTGAAGGCTGTAGGCCTACTAATAAAGTGATTGGTTGTAACTGTTCGTATAATAAAGTATACACTTCGATCAGTGAACGAACACACAGTTTTCACCATGACATAGAGAAATTATAGTTGGAATGAGCCATCTTGAATATCGGTGAGCAACGATATTACCACTGAAACCTCCGGCTTCATCTTTAGGTTTTCACTGTGTTTCGGGTCAATCAGATTAGTTCGGCCTGAAATTATGATTCGTATCAGAGTCGTGCTCGAATAAGTATGGCTGAACAAAAGCCATTGATACCAGTAATGTTAAAGGTGAAATATTATACCGGCAGCAGTGAGGATGAGTCGCAGTTACGTTTTTTAAAATCTGCCTCTTCTGACATCAGAAGAGGGCGTGCCCATCTTAGATGTATGACTGAAAGATGAGCAACGTTTGCTACTGTCCACTGGGTAGGCTGGTAGACTGATCTATCCAGCACATATCTAGGTGGACACGCCCACCTGTAATGTCAAAAGAGGAAGATTTTCTAAAACGACTTGTAACTGCTAATCATACTCACACCTGGTGGAATAATATGTCACCTTTAAAGGGTGCCCAGGACTCAGTGCCATGAGATTTCCGATACACGTGCTAAGTGCTTTCACCGATCAAAACAGAGTGGGCCAGTTGACCAATCAGAGCAGACTGTGCTCTTCTGGAGGGGCGCCTCAAAGATATAGTAGCATAAACAACGCTTTTTGGAGAAAGCGGTTCTGCAGCAATAGAAGAAGTTGTATTTTTAATACTAAAGAATGTAAACCTGTTGTAGTAGAACCCCCAAATTAGTTTAATAACCAAGCAAATTGCATACCTCGTCAATAAAAGCGCACAGGCGCTGAATCCGACTAACACAGACACAGACACTCAGGAACATAACATATACATATACATATAAATCAGAAGGATTAAAAGGCTGGACATATAATTGCCTGCTGAGTTATGATTAACAATGTCAATTGCCTCACAGGATGTGTTTTGAATAACATTCAGGGTTAATCTGAAAGGCAGAAGCCAGTTTAAACGCACTGTTATATTTTGTAGAGTTAGAAGTGTGTTGTGTGTTCTGGGCTATCCACACAAACTGGATCGGTTTCCATGATGTATCGCGCATACTGTGAGCACCATCTCACTCCGCCAGGGTTATTCCAATTCCTTCCATTGCACACCACTTCAATATGTTTGTGTTAGATCAATATATTCCTAAGTGTCCCAGCTGTGGCACGGCGCGCTGTGCTTTTACTGGCGAAAGACTAAATGATGGATAATGGATCTTGGATAATGTTCCCTGGGTGATTGTACGCTGCGGTTTGAACACTGCAGATGTGTTGCTTCAGAATGATCTGTACTAAGCTGTGGTTAGAACGCACTTCAGTCTGGCAAAACAGGATTATTAAAGAATGAATGGGATGATCTCCTATGTTGTTCTTTGCTCCTCCGTGTGCAACGTTGTCTCTGGCGGGAACGGCCTGCTCCCCTGGAAACATCTAATTGTGTTTGCGGTTGTCATGTAGTCGTCATCATGGCTTTGTCGTGCGGTCTCTGAAGCGTGCGCGCAATTACTATTGCGTTGCTGTAACACATGTGTTGTGGTGTAGTGTCACAACATCACAGTTAAATTTGCCGTGTCTGAGGATGCCAATTGATCGCACTAATATGAGTGAGAGCAGTGAGTGTCACCGTTCAATTACTTGGAAAACTATTCAAATCCTCTGTTTGAGTCTGTGTAGTCGGGTGTTTGTGTCGATATTCAGTCATTCTGTGATAGACGGATGGTAAAATGCTGATAATGAAGTACCGACAGCTGTGTGGTTCCAGTCAGGCTAACCTTACCCTGTGTTTGTTCTCTTCCCCCTGCTCTCCTCCGTGTTGAAGAGCTGCAGACGTAACCACATGTTGCTCATACCAGGGACCATGTTGATTTTGTAGGTTATTATGTTTCGAGATTTCCTCAATTAGCTGAGGAAAAGCAGTTAAACACAGTGGGCCTGAGCCGTGCTTTAATTTTCATGTATACTACCAGACTCTTCTATCTCTTGAGGTCCCCACGCTTCCTATCAGTCAGTGTTGGTTTTAGCGTTAGCTAATAAGCTAAGAATGATATCCCCACGGCAGTTTGATTCTAATAATATGTGATATTTATAGGGTTGAACTAATAACTTTATGCAGGCCACATACTAATGAGAAAAGACAGAATATGATTAACATCTGTACATTCAAATGAAAGAGATTGGAATTTACTTTGAATTGAGTAAAAGCTCTACGATAGCATTACCAAATGAAAAAGGGCCATTTTTGATCATGTACCATAGGTAATAAGCTCAAAAAACTAAAAAACTTTTAGCGTTTAGCCATTATAGGTAACATTCAGATATGCCAGTCACAATAACAAAGAAATTAAACCAGTAGCATAAAATGGTTTCACAGGATCCGGTTATTGAAAGAGATCTGTAAATTCCAATAGATCCCAAAGGCTGTATTTGTTCTGCTATAGCTCTCTGATAGGTCTGATACAGAGCACCCAGCAACCCACCTGGTCCCTGTGTAGTGTACTTCCATTGCCACTCCAGGGCATTCCCGAGCTGGCTTCTGTGTATTGTGTTTTATCCCATACAGTCCGACAAGCAGCACATTGATTTTAAATGTATTTCCCTAAACAGTGTTACAATTGGAAAATACTATTTAAATGTAAATCTCTGCATCCACACTGCATGTCGTGCCTCTCTCACAGCAAACGACATTAGCGGGAATGAAAAAGAGAAGAAGGAGTGAGACAGAAGAAATATGAAGAAATGGATTTAAAAACATGTTTACATAGAACAAAATATATTAAAAGTTAATATCGCACCAGATTTGCCAATCTCTGGGCACCAGCTTGTTTCATTAACAATTCAATACAGTGGATGCATTTCAATTCTACAACAATGACGATTAGCGGGATGATGTACACATTCCTAATCAGAGGGTAATTAACTCTAGTGGTTCTGCATTCACAGTGATTGTAGGCACACATGCATGCACACACTGAGACATAAAAGTGCAAGCAAATCCATGTTGTAGTCACTGTTCCATCGGGTCACGCTGAAGTGCATCGAAATCCTTGATGGGATCCCGCCGTGATCATGGAATAGAGGGAAAGTGAAGAAATAAGATAAAGCCTAAGGCTGGAGCTATCGGGACAGAATATAAATGCCCTTCTCTCTTTCCAGTCTTTGTGAGCATGGGTCACTGTCAAAGTCACGACTGCATAAAATAAACATGTACTGACAAAAACTGTGTATTCCCTGTTCACTGCAAATTACAAAATAGATCTAATGTCATGCAGCTATGCGGAATTTGTACAGAAGTCACGTCGGTGACGTGATGTGAAGCAAAGACCCCCCCCACCCAACCCCTAACCCTCCCCTTAGTCTTTCATCTCTCTGTATACCCCTGCAGAGACCCCCTCACTCTGCTGGAGTTACTCTGAGCTCTTTAGGGTGGATTCAGACTTATCTGTCTTACTCCCCACACATCACTCACATCACTGTGAACGAGCTGGCACCGATCACTAAACCCAATCAAAATATCGAACAGAATGGGCCTCAAAGTTGTCGCACGGCCTTGGATGGTTGGATTGTTTGCCATTCTAGCCAGGATTCAACTCAAATCTTTCCATCGTGCGTATTAATTACAGAATATGCTCACCCAGCGAACAAAACCCTTGATACCCCCTGGGGGTCTGTACCCCCAGAGCCCGGAGCACGCAAATAAGTGTCTCCTCCCTGTAGCACAGCGTGAAGTGTCAGGAACCAGTCCTGGAGCCTGCTCCACTACTTCTGAAACGTTGGCAGTGCTGAATATGTCTTCATAATCATTTTATGGAGGTGCACTACCGTGTGCTACTTTTTCTGTTACTCGTTTTTAATGACTTTTTCACGCACGCACGCACGCACGCACGCACGCACGCACGCACGCACGCACGCACACACGCACGCACGCACGCACGCACGCACGCACGCACGCACGCACGCACGCACGCACGCACGCACACACACACACACCTACACACACACACACACACACACACACACACACAGTAAATACTTGCATTGTCCAGACTAATTGATGTTCAGTCACCCATTGTGGTTGTGCTGACACCTTTGGGTCCGTCAACATCAGGCACATGACAGTGGCGAGCTGGCACTTTAAATGCGAGGCACGCCGATGAGTTCCCCCCGCCAACCCCACCCCTCCCACATAACTAGTGATAAGCCATGCCATGTTTCCGCGATGACATCGAGCAACGCTAATTAACATTGAATTAACAACGACAACAACCCTGTTAAATCCACATTTCTAGGAGGCTCATCTCGATTCGGTTCGATGTCAGTGCGTGACTTTGCTTTTGAAGTAGCTCAGCATTGAATGCTTGCTGCCAAACTGGACGTGGTATTAAGTATAAAATAACTGCTCTGATTTAATCAATCATGTTTGATTACGTAATAGGGGTAATGATGGGGATGATGATGGTGATCAGCGTGATGGTTGCAGCACTGAATGTCTGATCGGAGAACTGACATTCAGCGCTTTGAGCCTCTCCCCCTGACCTCTCTCACCCAGGCGGGGGAGGACACAGAGCGCATGCTTGAGATATGCTGAAGACTGGGCAGCATTCAGGCAGCGTTTCAGCTTAGATTCACAGAGATGGGTACCCAGCGGTGCGTTCACGGCTTATATGGACGGCCTGCCGCTGACACATGCTGCTTTAAGATGGTCTTGGTCGATTCGGTTTCAAGTCGTCATGACATGAGGATCAAATAACCACTATTTCACAACACTGTACCTTATCAGTCCTGGAGTTAAGGTTTAAATATGACATGACTAGGGGTTTTAATGAAATAAATGAAGAACACAAACCGACGGCCTGTCAGAGAAGGGGCAGAGGAAGGATGGGATAAAGAGACATCTCACTTGTTCACTCTTGACTTGAATCTTCTCTCACATACATACACACAAACAGACACACACACACACTTAATTTTCCATGTATTGATACTCCTTACAAACACACACACACACACACACACACACACACACACACACACACACACACACACACACACACACACACACACACACACACACACACACACACACACACACACACACACACACACACACACACACACACACACACTCAGTGCTGTCATGCCCAGGAACAAAGCGCAGTGTGAACACAAGAACGCTGTGGCGCCCTGAACGCTGCTCTGAGGACGGCCAGGAAAGCTAGAGTCTACAGACGGGGTTTCCACGGGCCCTCATCAGGTCATCCCGTACCGCTCCTGGCAGCTGGAGACGGTTGTCCCCCTGGAGGCTCTGGCTGTCCCACCAACCAGGGTAGAGCAGCAGGAGACACACCTGTGGACGTAAGCTCCTGACTGAGCCGCTGGGCTCTGCCAGCGTCCCTGCTAACAAGGCTGTTAAGGAGCCCCGGGTTCTTAAGGCTGTCATGATTATGGATCATCCTCAGCCGCCTGTGTCCGGACCTGCCAGAGGAAAAGGCTCCCGGGACGTTTACAACAAACACACGCGTCTTTGCTGGGTCAGTGTGGGATCCAAAGTGAGGCGAATCACCTGATTGTAGTTACAAAGGGATTTTATCCGAATTTCAGTTTTGCTTGAATAGGTGAGGACAGACCCATGGATGATGGGTTTATTTAGCATTAGTGTGTAGTGTAGTTCAGGTCTGAGTATGGCTATCATTAGGTTGGCCTCACCGTGTTTATTCAGTAGTCGCAAATATGTGGTTACCAACTCAAACAGGACACCCCTGAAGCAACTTGATTAACTTACATTAGACAGGAAGTATTATAAATATTATAAATAAAGATCCTATGTAGCTGTAAGGTTGTGTTATAGAATAATGAGGCAATCATACGTGATCAAGATGTCTCCCCTGCTCCATGTTTCAGCTTCTGAAGTGAATTCAGAAGCAGCTTTTCTTCTTTATCCTCCGCCATATTATTCATGAGGCAGCGCTGATCTGATCTCAGATCTTCTCCCAAATGAATTGAAGGTTGGATGAGGAGCCAGCGCTGAGGGGACCGAGGCGCTGCTACACTCCTACAGATACATAGATGCTACAGCTCTACTATGCTGGTTTTAACCGCGATACCACACAGGTTCAGTCCTCCTCCAGTATGAAACCTGATCCGGTGCACGGTGGGGGCCATAAGCTCTCCGGAGAAGGAATGATGGCTGCAACCTGTTTTTTCACCCAAATGTTATGCGGTGGACAAATAATCAAAGGCAGTGTGAGCTTCCAGCCTCTGGAACATCCAGCCAGGAATATTAAAGTGTTTTCCAGCAATGAAAAACAAAACAGCAACCCTAATTGCCCACTCTCTCATTCGCTCGCGTCCCTTACTATCATGAGGAGATGGTGTTGTGTGCACTCATGTGGAACTTCCGTATTAAAATGCCAAGTGGTTGGGTTTGTGGCAAGCCTTAATATGCAAATGAGGGAAGATCATAAAAACGCATTTAACATTGGAATAAAAAGTAATTTGAACCTGGACTATTATGCCAATATTTTATTTAGTATTTATTAAACAGGGGGAGGAAAAAAAGAATATTCCTTATTAACCAGTCCATCCCTTTGTCTTGCTAGAGGTGTCACCTCACTTGGTTGTAAAGTAAATAATGATAAAAGGCAAATCTAACTCAACGTTTTCAGAAATACACAAAAGACACCTTTAAATGAATAATGTCAACGATAGCACACGCATCCTATTCATTTATAAATTATCCCTCTGTCAGTCTGGTGATACCGAAAAGTGTCAAAATCGGATTGATGCGATCAAGCTGAAAAATAATGAAAATCTGCCGTGCTCCTCATTTATTGTTGATACTTCACACAGTTGGGGAAATTTTAATCAAACGGATCTCTTATCCAACCTAATGGCGGCAAGACTCATTTTGTTTTCCCAGACAACTATATGTTAAATTAAATATGATTTACTTTTAATTCTCCCCATTTAACTGTTAATCTTAATATCTATTCACGGTTTATAGGTGGTGCAATGTTTTTCAATTTTAAATATATTATTTGGTCCCTCTCCATGAAATACCATTTTTGACTTGGTCCCTCTCTGTTCTAAGAAATGATTCATAAGATGTAGTCTGGAGAATTTGCTTTCCTTGGCAGCTTGTTTCCATTGCTCAATCTGAATCTGATTTATCCGATTTATTTAAGATTCCGGGAATCTTACCGATGATGGTTGATTAAAGAACAGGGAGTACAGATGACTGAAGAAACCAATAGTGTTGTTTTGCATGTGGGTGTTATTCTTGATAAATAGTTTTTATGTACAGCCGGCCCCTCGATGGATTGAACGGATAACATTCCGTGCCTGACAAATAATATCCTCTTTGTGCATTGTAGTATTTTATTTTTCATAAATACAATGTACTTGTCTAACAAAGGTAATGGTGCTCTTTCGCGGGTTTCCCGACAGCCTCGTTGATATTGACCCTGCTGGTATTTATAGAGAAAAGCGAGGCTCTCTTTCTCGGTCTTTATCATGCTGCTTTGCGACTGAGTCTCCTGCCGTGATGCACTGCTGAGAGACCTTCTGGAACAGATGATGGCAGGAGAAGAGGAGAAATTCCTCTTTCTCTCTATTTACCTCTCCTCTTCTTATTGTTTCCACTCAGCGCTTCGGCCGAGGCTCTGCACTGGTTATCCGTATGTCTCTGATTGTGTTTGTGCGTGCACTGAAAAACAGCATATAAAGCATTGCTTGATAAGTGGTCTTCAAGCAAACGGCAGTAGTTTTCTCTTGATATTGCTCGCACTTGGGTTTTGATACCAAATAATATTATCTTGATTAGGCTGTTCAGAGAAGATAATTGCATTCTGGGTAAAGAACTCTACTCTGTGTTATAAATGTTGTGCTCTGTTGTTTCTGACCGTAATATAGTTCTAATTGGAAGTTGTCCCAAAAAATAGTCCCAATGGAGAACACTGCCAGAGATAAGATAAAATCAAATTAACCTTATCAATCCCATACCTAGAAATTATCTTGCTACAGCAGCTCAGTGTAGAGGAAAAGAGTGGTGATTAAAAGAACCGATAAAATAAAGAAAACAATAAAGATTTGTATTCACACATTGGTGAGGTTGAGTCTCCATGACATGTTCAGAAGATAGCTGTCCTCCTGGTAGTTAACCGTGTCTTATCAGACCAGGAACTATACCCACCAAATTGGACTCCAAGAGGGATGGCTACTTGACTTTGAAGGTGGTTTCATTGTCATCTTGGTCTAAGATTTTCCAACACAAAAAAGCCACCTGGAGACTTTCATCCGCCTACCAACAGTCTATTTAAATATATTAAATGGATGATTTTTGCTTTATCGAGAAGTTTGTGAGTGCAATCTTTACTTGTGCTAAACCCTTTTTTTCCAATTGTTTCCTCTATCGTTTTCATCTGCAGTTCCCTGCCATCCAGTCACCCTTGTCTTACCTATCTTCTCTCCACCCTCTCATCTCTCCTCCTCCACCCTCCACATGTATCATCGTACTGGGAAGAGTGTGTTACCGGTCTCTCTGTCCACCAGAAGATGGGGAAGAAACTCTCATCAAACCAGTCCTTTTTATCCCATAAATCCCCCAGGATCACTGCTGAGGAAGATTTGTCAGGACTACCCATAAGCTCTAGGCTTCTCCAACACAATTATCATGGTGTGTGTGTGTGTGTGTGTGTGTGTGTGTGTGTGTGTGTGTGTGTGTGTGTGTGTGTGTGTGTGTGTGTGTGTGTGTGTGTGTGTGTGTGTGTGTGTGTGTGTGTGTGTGTGTGTGTGTGTGTGTGTGTGTACATCTTCAGCAGAGGGGGGTATACCGACAGTATTGAACATACCAGCAAGTGATTGCTAATAAATTAGGATTTGCTCGACATGAAAACCGCAGATTTAATAGTAATCTAACATCTCTTAAAAAGATAGACCCCTTAAAAACATTTGAAGGTAACTTATATGGTGGTTATATGACCAATAAACTGGTTAGGAATTGTTTTGTTGTGTTGTATTTGCCGTTATTAAACACAAGTGAAGAGATACAGATTGGAGTTGTGCTCTCTATGGCTTGCTCAGAATCCTGTATTGGCCACAACCACCATAAAAGCCTTCCATTATTCATAGAAATTACATTATGCATACCCATAAAGCTGAATCACACACCAGTGATTTCTGTCTCTATATGCAATGACTGACTGTCTCCTCACAGTCACTTCGGCACTAAGCTGTTTGCCTCGACTTTGTCATTCTGAAATCATCCTCTCTATGATCTTCATCATCCCAGCGTAGGTCTCCCTCACACACTTTGCTTCCTTTCCCCGGAGAACTGAAGGAATGTGGATCCTTTTCAAGCCGTATCTCCTTTGTAAAAACATTTCAAACTGTGTCATCATGTTAAAGCGTGCTGATTCTTAGATTTCCACCTGTTGAATCCAAAATCCTTGTATAAAAGTTTTTAATGCCGTTTGGGAGACACAAGACGTGCCCTTGCTGAATAGATGGTCCGAGTAGCATCAGATATGGCAGCTAGGATTGACATTTTTGATAAGGACCATTGTCAAACAGAAAGGATAAAAGATAAGTGACGTGAAGGATTTCTATGAAGAGTAGGTGTTTTGGGGAGGAATGACACACATGGCACATGCACAAATAACCCACACATGGCACATGCACAAATCCATACAAACAAACATAAGCATATGCATACACACATATACAACTACACACACACACACACACACACACACACACACACACACACACACACACACACACACACACACACACACACACACACACACACACACACACACACACACACACACACACACACACACACACACAAACGCATACACATACGCACACACACAGACACTCGCACATACGTCAGGGACTCGTGGACAAAGGAAAGGATGAAGTTCTGTGAATGACGGCCGTCAGCTCCAACCATATTCTCTTCTCTCTTTTCCACATCCAGGTGTCTGAATAGCTTTGAGTGGCACACTTCTTCAAATTAATTTAGTTGATTAAAAATATAATCATAATATCACAAGAGGGAGACCTTCCATGGTCTTCATTATAAATCCTGCAAAATACATGACCTTTTACAACCTTTGCTTTCCATATTTGCTACACTTTCTAAAGAGTTTTCATATTCGATACAGGGTAAAGCATATGACGCCCTATCTTCATTTTTTTCTATCAGATCATTTAATCTTCTAGCCTATCTGCTTTCTGATTAAGACTCTGTATATCTATTGAATGGCAAATTCAGAGGACGAACAGTAATGTGTGAGTACAATGAGTGACCTCCCTATTTCCTCTTAGTGCCGGAGAAACGATATATTAAGCTCAATAAGAATACTTCAATTTCTATGGTAATTTGCATTGCACAAAAGCACATTGTCACGCTGAATGAGAGTTCACGGCTGGGTTTCAGAGAGATTGTCTTTACTTCGATCGACATTGCATTGATCCTGAATGGAGCACTAGAGCAGGTGTAAAGTGTGTCAGATCTGGGTTTCATTTTCTCTCTTTAACATTGATGATACAAAGGGCAGCAAACAAGTTATCACCAACCAACTTATGCTGCATACCCTCATGAGAGGGTATGCAGCATAAGTTGGATGCTGCATAAGTTGGATGCTGCATACCCTCTCATGAATTTGTAAAAATGGTTACAATAAACAAGCAGCCAAATATAGGTTATTGCAGAGTATGTTGAGCATATTATGACAATAGACATTAAGCAAGTAACATCATCTCTCTTTTATCACTTTCAAGCTTCTGTCTTTTCAATCTGGGTTGTCTTCTCTTTAAGGGACATCATTTCCTTCTCCAAGTCTGTGAGTCTTTCTGTTTGCAGACAGCCCATCCCTTCTCATCCGTTAAAGTAGACTAAACTAAACTGTGCTTCACTTTAGATATCATTAATGCACACAAATAAACACAATAAACACTTGACTTGTTACCATGGTGACAGTTGGGCCTGTTATTGAGAGATGATTAAAACAGTTTTTATTTTGTAATAATTATTATCATTATTCAATCCACTGACTTTGTAGCCTACTGGGTATTAATGCAATAATGGTTAAACATTTCCACACTGCAGTCATTTTAATTACATAACGCAGCTCAAACACAACATTGTAATGTTGCATATCTAGTTAGTTTTCAGTTTTCAACAATTTAGTAGCAATACTGTACGAGTTTTCTCACTACCTTAAACCTCAATATGATATGAATAATCTCTTATCAATCTATTAATTTTTAATCAAATATATACCTAATGGACCGGACAGTGTAAAGAGAAGGGAAAGCAGTTAATTTCAGTTATGGATCTCCATGTCTTATATTGATGGCGGAAACACATTCTCGGGATGGAAGCAATTGGAAGGAATTACTCCTACTCATTCTACTACTACTACTACTACTACTACTACTACTACTACTACTACTACTACTACTACTACTACTACTACTACTAAAACAAAACAAAAGCTCAGATGTAATTAAAAGATAGATTTTGAATAAAATGAAAATAACACACACACACACACACACACTAAAACACTGTTTTAGTGCCTGGTTCATGAAATCTGTTTAGGATAAAAAATATTTAATTTTATCTCATGGTTGCTGTTCAAACTAATTACGTTGAATATTTTGGGTTGATTTTAGATGATTCCATTACATGAATTACATATTAATCATATCAGATAATTAAAACAAGTCTCAGGTACTACTATTTGACTTTACTATCTTTAATGTTAGTTAAAATTGAATTGGCATTATTCAGTGATTGTTATAAACGAATTAAAAAATTGCGTTCAAATTTTAATGACAGTTAAAGTTTTGACCGTTTCTTTGAATTATGTATTCCCATTCTCTATTTCCTTTATCCTGTGGCAGAGAGAGGATACCTTTTTCAATATGACTCAAAGAGGTCAGGGTGAACTCACTCTCTCACTTTCCTCTTCGGCACACAATAGCAAAGTTGTCTGTCTTGGCTGTTGCCATAGAAACTACCTGACAGGATGGTGTGCAATGGTGATTTGAGATTTGGTACCTTGCCTCTGACATTTCCAGAACTGCTACTTTGATGATTAAATAGAAGTGAACCAAAAAATGTCATCGCTTAAAACAAATCTCCACTGAGTTTCAGTTAGCCAGCCTCATCTGATGTGTCCAGGGCCCAGTGTTTTAGCATGTATTCAAAGATAATGGCTTCCACACCTTCCATTGCGAACACAGAAGGGAATAATGTGCTCCCTGGGTTACATCAACTGTCCAATGTTTAAACACCATTTATCTCAGAAAGTTCAAATTAGACTTGTTCTGTCTGTGTGGAATAGCGCTTCATATTATTGCCTTGGACAGGGGTATCACACTAAAGCCTCTTTCTCACATAGTTCCCAGTCAATTACTGAGGTACCCTTCCAGGCGTTGCTAGTGGTTTTCAGTGTTCACTCATGCAGCCACGTTCTGGAACATTTTTGTCCAGGGTCTTTTCACACATGGCATGGCAATGTGAGAGCAGATGGGCAGAGGGACAGTCGTGCAGCACTAGAAAAGGAAATAAGGCCCAACCCTCTCTGCGGACGGAGGGTCCTCCCTTATTCCGAAATCGGTCCAGTTTCCAGTCATTCATAGAAAAAGGAGATTGTTACCGAACATGCAAAGCTATATTGATGTTGTTGATGAATCAGTAGAAAAGAGTCTTGATTGCCTCCCATTCACACAAATGTCCCAGAGTCTTAGAGTACCGGACTGTGCTTTGCTGCGTTAGTCTGTTACAAAGCCCTGAGCCGCATTTTCAATGACAATCTCATAGTAGGAAGCCATAGCACGTCCTTCTAAATCCAGGTATCAACACACCTGTGTGTGTGTGTTTGATAGGAATGACGACATGGGCATTTTTCAGCGGCTTGTTGTCCTCAAACAGAGAGGCTCTTAGTATTCCCGTCACATCAAACCCTCGGTAGTTCTTCCTCCTCTGTGTCAATCCTCATCTCGCATTTGCCTCTCACCTCCAAAACTGGCCGTCTATTTTCCATTCTCAAAATAGGTTGTCTACATTGGTGTGTCAAAGAGGCCTCCCCTGAATACCAATTAACACACTTTAAATGGTCATGGCTATTCCTCCCTCTTTGTTATTTTATAGCCTCATCTATTCCTCCTGGTTTAACGCACACCTACTGTGAAGCAGGCGGCGCACGCTTCCCCGACATTTAAACAGAGCATTAGCCACACTACTAAGCATTAAGTTGAAGCTTAAATTATGGTGAGATGCGTCAGCTCAAATACCACATCATCTCAAACAGATATACAGCGGGAGGCAGAACCAGAGCGGGAACAGTGCCCCGGACAGCAGGGAGGGGTGGGGGGGGGGGGGGGGGCTGACCTGGCTTACTTTACCGGCCCTTGGCCCTCAAAAGGCCCTCGTGGCGTTTTGTTTTTTTTCTGACTTCCTGATAATAATCATTTTATTGTCGTACCCTCAAACCCCCAAATGTTCACTCTGACCTTGTCTTTAACGCAAGTTTAGTGACGTTCTTAATGTGCCTACTCTTCAATTAAAATGTCTCATTAATGCTTGATTATCTTCCAGACACTTTTGAGGGGGAAAAATGCATTAAACGCGGAGACGGATCCTGAGGCCCTCTACTTGGTGAATCAGTTAATGTGTAATTATCGCTGAGTGGAGGAGGTGAAAGATGATTGCTCCATGTCAGGCTCGTTGCCAGGCCTGACCTCGGTCGATGTGTCCAAGGCGGAGTACCCTCCCACTGAGGCCCTCTGAGAGTGACTCCTGCCCTGAGTGCCAGCTCTCAGAGGTCAGGTTCAGGAAGGAAAAGGGCACCATATGTGCCACTGTGCGGGGGATGGAAACCCGTCCTCACAGGGACACCCTTGTGTCAGGGGATCGCCTGTGCAGCTTTCCAACTACTTTAGGACACAGCCAGCCATGTGTCCTTTGTTTGGTAAACTGCATGCATACCCTACTTTTCAATCAATACCTTGTGTTTCTTTGCCTCTTTTACCCATGGTGGTGTCCAAGACACTGCAGCCATATTTGCCCTGATATCCTCAATTCATGGGCAAGAACAACCATGGAGCCAAGGACCCTGTTGGTCATTTTTAAATATCTGAGGCGACTGTTGAAAGGACCATTGTAGTATCATTTCCAGAATTCTGCGATGGCGTCGCAATAAAACCCTGTCCTGTAGTTGTCCTCGTACAGAGCACAGAGGCACATGCGGGGCAGGAGGGGAACAAAACCCTCTCTCCTTCAAGCCGACACTGGAAGGCAGCCACAGCTGCTCCTCAAGCAGCTTTGATGTTACCAAAAAAAAGAAAAATGAAGAAATATTCAAGATTTTAAAAATTGGAGAAAGGCATTTTTTTTACCGAGTCCCTCCAAAAGCCTTGACATTGAACCATGTCTTGCAGTGGAAGGGACTTATTTGAAGAGCACTACAAAAACCATTATCTTTCTTCTGATATGTTCTTCACGGCAGCAATCACGGTTCTAAAGACAAAGACTAATGGCCTGCTGGAGCATTCTTAACTAGTCCATTCCAATCCATCAGTTTTAACACGACAATGCATTAACCTGTCATGTTTTAGAACAAGCTCAAACATAGCTTTCCATCCACAGTTACAACGGTCAAGGTTAAAACCAGAGGCTAACTGCATGCAGTACTATTTCAGTGTATATATATACACAGTGTGTGTATATATAAGGCTTTTCTCTTTTGGTCTAAGGAAAATGGAAGACTCTTTTGTAGCTTATAAAGCGAGAAATAGATGAATACGAATATCGAATATGAGCTGTTAAATGGTAACAAAGGATGTACGTCTACTTTCTAGGCTTGGATTGAATGATGTCACACTTCTCAAACAGCTTTGAATGGTTAGGAAAAAACGTTTTTTTGCATGAGTTAAGTAAACCAAAAGCTTACTGTTGGATGAAGAGATGTGATATATTAGTTATGAGTCCTGTGTGATCAGTTCTTCTTCAGAGGGAATGATGATGAATGGCAGCAGGAGTACCAACACACACACACACACACACACACACACACACACACACACACACACACACACACACACACACACACACACACACACACACACACACACACACACACACAACACACACACACACACACACACACACACGCACACAAATTTAAAGATGGATTGTTGCTCTGGGGTAAGGCGACAGCCCCTACTGCTCTGTTCTTCAACACATCAAAAACACAAGATGTGCCACTCCAGGTGGATACCGTTTGATTTGTCACAGTCAGGTGAATCACGGTTCGAGGAACTGCCTGCGTGTGTGTGAGTGTGTGCACATGTGTTTTCTGTTGTGTGTGTTTGTGTGTCCCTCTGCGTGTAGTTTGAACAAAATATTTTGTTCCCTTTTCGGTTCAATTCACCAATATCAATTCGCTTGAATTACATTGGTCAAACGTAGTCGTGGGACAGTGCACCGTATCCTTTGTCTGAAGGTGAAGAGTTCTCTACACAAGGGTCTTCAGATTGCTGTCAGAGAAGTGCTCAGAAGTGTCTTTGCATACCCTTCCTTCCGCAACAAGGTCTCTCTCCTTCACTTGAACCTGTTTTAGAAAGAGAGATCCTTTTTTTGGTAGTTGGCTATGTGTGTGTGTGTGTGTGTGTGTGTGTGTGTGTGTGTGTGTGTGTGTGTGTGTGGGTGTGGGTGTGTGTGTGTCCGTGTGTGTGTGTGTGTGTGTCCATGTGTGTGTGTCTGTTTGTACACGTGTGCACCTGCAAATCAGGGAGATTCACAATATTCCTGAGAGATAGGCTGAGGGAATGGGGATAATAGTTTGAAATGTCTTGCTACTTGCTTGCAATCACACCAGTAATACATTTGTTAAAGTTTTCACTGTTGCGGTTGGGGTTTTCTTTCATAATATTCACAATACCCCTAATCCTAAATTTCGGGGATGGTGTATAAGGTGTCACTGTTATGTGATGAGAAGTGGGATTTCTTCCGAGGTTAATGTCACTAATTTTCTAAATAAACGGTATTTTCATTTGTAAACAACTGAAAAAGTATCACTTGCACTTGAAGAATTACTTTGGCTTTCGCTAGAAGTGTATGGCATTTTCATTTGATGGGTAAAATTATGCAGATTTGATTTTTGTTTTTTGACTAGCTTTTAAACTTATTTACATATTTCGATGTTAAGACATGAATATTGATATTTGACAGTTTCTTCATATTGCCAGCAGCTTCTGTCAGTTAATATGCACGTCACTCATGTACCGTAATATATTGCAAACCAGGCTTATTGTAAATACGTTGACATTCAAAGCTGCGATTAAATGTCGACTTTATCCAGAATTAATTTGAATCATTATCAATAATTCCTTTCAATCTTCATTTCCTGCGAGAATCCCAGGATATTCACTTTTATCAAAACAAATATAACAAACCAGCCTATAGGTATATTTATTCTACTGTGTTTAGTTTAATTTATTTAATCATTTATACATGATTATACATTTATATTTCTGTAAATATGATGTGGTTATATGGTACTACCTCAAAGATTTTTTTAAATAACAATATTCATTAGATCAGTTTAGTGTGAGTCTGATCGTAAAAGAGTTCACATTTTAAGTGAGTCTATACAGTTTTTTAGCATTGTGTGTGTGTGTGTGTGTGTGTGTGTGTGTGTGTGTGTGTGTGTGTGTGTGTGTGTGTGTGTGTGTGTGTGTGTGTGTGTGTGTGTGTGTGTGTGTGTGTGTGTGTGTGTGTGTGTGTGTTATTTTCATTTTATTCAAAATCTATCTTTTAATTACATCTATCAAATGCCACCAGATGTTCCTTCAAACAGGTCAAAGCAGTCGGTTCAAGTAGATAATTCCCCTGTTAACACCTGGCATTAAAAAATGTTTTGGGCAATCAGGTGGTAATCAGATATCTGTTTACAACGCATAGAAAAGTGATGGAAAAAAACGAAAAATGGTAAACCCATCAGGAGGTGATCTGGGCCTCTTGCCGATCACATCCAACGCAAGTCTAAGACCATCCCATACGCACGTATAGCGTTCTCTTTAAACCCAAGGGGCAAGAAATGGATTTGACAGCATATGTGCCATGGCTATTCCTAGGGCACATCATTAGCAGCAATGAAAACAATGAAGCCATTGTAATGATCCCTGCCATCACCAGCTATTCAAACAGCTTTTAAAAAAATGTTTCACGCTATGGTTATCATCCTATACATTCTATAATCCCGTGAGAGCAAGGTGTAAATTACATGTGCTTTATGCATTTTAACAATATCTGAAAAGCCATTAAAAAGCATGTGAATGGATACCAGGTGATGGGGCTCAATACGTAATAATACATATACGGTGGATCGGTATCAAACAGTACTGGCCTATATGTGCTGGATCAGTTTCGGTGGCTGGAGTCTAGGAAAAGCTCAGATACTCTTCCATTTTCTTCTCACCCAATCTCATGTTGCGAAATCAAAGCTACTAATCAGCCGAAAGCGAGATTAAAGAATAGTATTCATATTTAGTTTAGTTAATTTTAAACTGACTGATCCATAAGTCAGTGTTTAAGGGGAACGTTTTCAGTGGTCTTGATTAAAAGTCAATATTATGCAGTAGTGATCTGCCACATAATGTACATTCATGTACATACTTGATATTGAAATACTGTGATCCTGCAATAGTTCACATACAATATGTATAATTTTATTCATGTGTTACAAGACTAGCCTAAATTTCATATTTTTTAATAAAAGAAGCATTGGTATATTGGATCGTTTTCGGTATTTGCAGTTACTGAAGGTTTCAGATCAGAAAAAAAAAGGTGATATAATGCCATCCCTAACAATACGTAACGTATTTTTGCAATGTTCTGTTCCTGTTTTCATTGTGTTTTCTTTTTTTCCCTTCCTGTTCCTGCTCCGTTCTGACCCTTCACCCCTGGATACGGATACACAGGTAAACACATAACCTCTTGTTACGTCTCTGTGCATGTGTGTGTGTACATGGGCGCAGACCAGAATTTATAAAATTGTGGCAATTATACATCAGCCTTCTCTTCCCTTTGCCTGGAGCCCGATGGATGGCGGTGTAATTTCTATCCTCGTCCCTCCTTCTCGGAGGGGTTGGTGTAGAATATCTTTGAGCTCAAGCCAGAGACCTTTAATAAGATAGACCAACCCCTGCTCTGGATGGCCTGTGGCAACTGAACCGAGAAAAAATGGCATCGGATATAGGATTCTGCTCCTTTTCCCCTAAATGACGGTCAGATTTGAGTAACAGTGAACAAATGGCATAGATTACTATGTTGATGATCATATAAGAAATTGTGGGAGTGTGTGTGGATGATTATTGCATCAGGCAGCCACACCTGGCAGTGTTGCATTGGAAATTGTTCCACGCCACCTAGTTGGCTGCCACACTCCACCTGGGTGACTTTAACTGGGCTCATCCAGACAATGAGGCAGGGTGTTGGTGGACGCTGGGTTATTTTAAGGTGGCCTGGTGCTCCATATTGCCATGCAGGAGATCTCTAAAGTGTCTGGGGAGATGGCAGGTTAAAAGGGCCCCTGTTCCACCAGCAGGTGTGAGTGTGATTAGCAATAACAAGCCGTTTCAAAATCTCGCATTGGGTAGGGTAGACCAGTCTACCATCCTAGCCAATGGACAGCGCAAATGTTGCCTAGCTATCCATCATACATCGAGGTTGACACTCCCACTTGTGATGTCACTAAGGCACAGGGAAGGGTATATTTTGAAACAGCTTGTAATGGCTAATCACACCTACCTGCTGGTAAATAGGGGCCCTTTAACCTTGCACACTGATGTGCAAAAGGTGTGCAGCCTTACCCAGCTCCTAGAGTCTCATCAGTCTGACTCGGGCTGGGTGAAGCTGCTTAAAGCAGCCATCATCCACGAACAGACGCACCCAGACATACTGTATAATCATGTTTGAAAGAAGGGTTTTTTTTTTAACATAGCCTTAATTTGCCTAATGTTGTTGTCTGTGCTTCTGGTGAATATAGATGAATCAGTTAACAATATTCTATAAAGGTTGTGGTAAAATTCTAAATGCTAACCCAAGTATTTTATAAAAAAATTTTTTTAACTAACTTGTGGCATGACATTTATTTTTTTGTTCAGAAAAGTATAAAGGTTTATTTATAACTGATTGACCTAAAAAAAAAGTATCAATTGAAATACTGTTTTAATGGACACATGAGGATGAGGAATCAATGAAAATTGGATACAATGTTGAATGAAGACTTCCTGGTCCACCAATCCATCATCCCATGACACAATGTGTCATGGGATGATGGATCGAATCTATTATCACAAGTGTCATTGAAGAACAATCAGTGGTCTGACAGGGACCTTATTCCAGCCAATCAGAGCTCTGGGGACTCTATGCTGAATATACTGGGATGTTTCTGAGGAAAACACTTTCAACATCTATTACTTGGCCAAGTCCAAATTGATTTGTGTTTTCTACCAAGGACTAATAACCCACAATAGCCCTGAGGTGAACAACTATCTGTTATTTTCAGTTCCCTTTACAACAACCTCTGTGTTAACTCTCTCTATCTGTTGCCCTCGCGCACTCTCGTTTCTCTCTCTCTCTCTCTCTCTCTCTCTCTCTCTCTCTCTCTCGCTCTCTCTCTCGCCTCTCTCGCTCTCTCTTAATGTAATGTCTGTAATTATTCAATATTATTTCTCACCATAGCTTGCAGAAGCTTCTCTCTCTATGTGTCTCTATGTGACTAAACACGTTGGCCAGTTTTCACGATTCGTAATACTTGGCCGTAAAGTCTAGCGTTTAAAGATTTAGAGGGGTGTTTCAGGTCAATACACCTTCTAATGTGTTTTTCCTACATTTCTGCCAGTTGAAAAGTAAAATCAATACAATCTTTGGACTGCTTAAAATGGAATTTACTCTCGAGTCAAATATGTGTAAATGTGAAAGTTTGTTGTACAATTTACTCGTCTACAATTCTTCAGTGCCGGGTTAGCATTTTGTATATATTTATACAGTAAAGGCATAGCTTCATGGTCACTTGATGATTTTTTATTTACAAGCATCAGTTTAAAAAGGGCTCCTTTGACTCAATGAGCCGTCCCACTGTGACTGTTTGTCTTCATTTGTTTTGATTCAAGCTCCGCCGTGTGTCTCTGTCTTCAGAGTATCCAAATACCTTACTACTTCCCTATTCATTATCTTTTCTCTACTCCCTCAAGAATACGCAGTGACCTGTTCCACATTCACGCCACCATTAATACTGATCCCTACTGGAAATAAGGATCCGATGCTGCACCATTTTTTTTAATGAATGATAATGTTATTCTATAAATATTACAATGTTCTCAATTATTATGTGTATTAAAAAAAAAACCTGCACATTTGAATGAAGAATGTGAACCAAACCATGTAATAACGTAAAAATATATGCAGAAGATGAAAATGTAATTTTGTTAATATCCCAAGATAACAATACATTTCATTCCAAATTATATTCCACATAATTTGAAGAGTAGGATGAGAGGATGAGGTCATGAACCCATTAGCAAGGTTAATTGGAAGCCCGTATAAGAAGGCAGTGCATCAGTGTGACCACATGGGGAATAAGAGAGAGAGGAAGATTAAAGGGGAAAGTCAAGCGAGAGATAAAGTAAGAAAGAGAGGGGGACGTCCACAATGACAACAGTGACCAAACTCGGATTAACTTGCTGTTGGTTGTCCACTCTCATCCAAATCCTTCACTGAATATTTCAAGGTTAATATACTATTCCAATGAACCCTTTAAAAAGCCTATTCGTATCCCCTTGGTGTTTCTCTGACCGTTTACATCAGAAAGCATTCAGAGTTCATGAATACGACTGTGATGGGTGTCTGCGGTGGTGTTGGGTTGCGTCTAAAGAGGCTCCATTCCAGCCATGCGTTAACTATCTCCTCCAGTGCACAATGATAGCAGCTACATCAAATGAGGCTCTCAAGCTACTTGATATGTCTGGAGTGCAGCCGGCTTATGGCAACCTCCGTCAGGAGCACACAAAGAGCAGGAGTTACATCAGCGTGTGGCCACAGGAAGGGCTACTTCATGACTTGTTTGTGTCCGTTGTGTTTAAGATTGGGATTACGTCGTATCGAAGTGGTGCCCGGTGTTTGTCTTGTCTGCCGTTTTGTTTTCTTCAGAAATGCCGGTGTAAAAAACGATAACAAGGAAACTGTTGCTCAAAGCGATCCTGCGCTCACACTTCCCCAACGCCGCGTCTTCAAAGGTTTTGCCTCACGCTTCAATCGAGGAACCTTGGGTCGACAGTTCAGAGTCTAACTCATAGCTGGGACGCTATGGTACTATATTATTTTTACCCCACTAAATGTACGTTGCAGTTGCATTTTATATATAAAATCCTAATGCGGGTCAGATCAGAAATATATCCAAATATATATATATATATTTTATATACATATTAAATATATACTTATATAAATATATTATATTGTATATCTATATTTTCTATATTTATATATGGGCTATATGAACAACATAAAAAACATTTTCTCAGTCCGATATACAGCAGGCGATGGTGTTAACACCACGTGTGGAACTGAGCCGAAAGACACTGCTGCATGCCATCCCTCAGAAGCATAAAATGTTTACTGTTCTTTCACTCATTGTTTCCAGAGGGAACATGTCCTTCAGACTTTCACAAGTTAACTTTCTAAAGCAACATTTGTTAGAAAATTCAATACAGGCTTGAAATAAAAGGACAGTGAAGTGCTACTTACTCTAATGGATGACTACTGTTGGGGGTTTTGCTCCAGAGGGAGTGCTGTAACCAATATTGTTTCTCTTTAAAAAAAGCCTTTTAATACTTTATCTCCTGTTACACTTAGTTTCAGAAAAAGGTGCCTTTTAGGGCTGACCAACCAGTGTATGTATTATCAATATCTTACAAGGATATGGAATAATTTAAGATGGAGAGAGATTTCTTCCTCTGTCAATACTGCCGGTCTCTGTCCATGGGGCTAAAACACACCATCTTTTGTTCAGGGTCATTGGCAGAGGCTCTGACTTGGCATCCTTAGATGACCAGAAACCTTCCCTCTGTCAGAGGCGTGTCATGGGATTGGCCACTTTTGGATTCTGATAGGCTACCCAAAGTGCCAAAACGTCAATGTGTCCAGTTAGAGGCGGGACTTAGTTTGACAAGTAAGTCAGTGTGGATGTGTAAACAGGCATCAGAGCTATGAGACCACCAGACGGTGTCTTCAGTCTTCAGTCTGGATAGAAAGTAGGCCGATGGTCATTCCTGTCTGTGGTGCTCCGGGTTTCGCTGGGGCCGTCTTCGCCTATCCGCAACTGAAACAGGTTACAAGCTATAGCCTACCTACAGTCGATGGCTAGTACTGGGCCACACAAGCAATTGTGGAGATGGAGTCAGTGCAGCTTCAATGTAAAAGCTGTACACAATGGCATCACACAAATTGTTGATAGGGATTCTAACAATCGATGGCTCGAAATACCCTAGCTGGCTGTAACAACAAGAACATTAAGGTAACATACCGAGCCATTTAAACACTCACCTCACTGACTATAGGCTTAATCCTGTGTGTGTGTGTGTGTGTGTGTGTGTGTGTGTGTGTGTGTGTGTGTGTGTGTGTGTGTGTGTGTGTGTGTGTGTGTGTGTGTGTGTGTGTGTGTGTGTGTGTGTGTGTGTCTTCATGCATCACGCCAATCCTGCATAAGTCACCACCACCCCCCCGCCCCCCTCAACTAGGGTCCCCCCAGATGTCTCAGACGCCAGTGCCCTCACCAAAGCCTAATGACGTGTGAGGCACCCATCCAGCCTCTATGATCAGTACTGCGGTCCGTCTCCGTCTCTCACCTCACTGCAAGTCAACCGTCGCAGACGAGGACGTGTGCGTGTGTCCTGTAGACTCGATTGTACTCCTTCAAGAGAGCTTGTAAAAGCGCTTCGCTGAGCCCACCTTTATTTGCCTGTCAGAGATTGTCCCCTCGGGGTGAGCGGTAGATGAGTCCGTGATCATAGAGCTACAGCCAACAGAGGTGTGTGTTCTTCTCTCACTGTGGAAGACTTGAGGATTTCCTGAGGGATCTGACCTCACACCCAGCTGAATAATATATGTAGAGCTGAATTCTTTGGCTGGTAGGTGAGGGACTCTGTGCAGGTAGGATATTGGCGACGAGGCACCCGTGGAAAAAAAGAAGGCAACCGATTTACTGCTGCTGACCTGGGATCAGATCCCAGCAGACCATCTTCTACCGCAGTCAGGAGAGGTTGATCTCCCTGCTACTTAAGATACATCCCATTAACGTCATCTATTATATACCACACCAGTGGGTCGTAGGAGATATTGACGGAGTGAAAGAGCTCTGTGTTTTGCACTTGAACTCATTGGTGCAAAGAGACGACTAAAGTCCTGCTGAGAATGACTTGAATCAATCTGTTTGCTATGCAGACTCGTCCTTATCATACGAAGATAAATAAGAAAAAATACAATAGTTATGTGTGTGGAAGTTTGTTTGTGTCCAAAATTGCACAGTACAATGTAATCATTTGTTTTCATAAATACTAATAACTAAAAATGTATGAATTAATTAATTATGCTTTGAATATGATCAATTTCTTCATTATATATTGTATCCTAATCAAATATGAAAAGACAACTTCATTTAGTAATGGAGAAAATGAGAAAGGACAAATGACAGCCAAAAGAAGAGCTTCCTCTCAGTCTCTGCTCCCCCTCCAGCTCTCCCCCCCACACACACACCCTGGTACCCACGGGCTCCTGGGAGAATATGTTCTACCCAAAGCACAGCACAGCTCCAGGAGGAGAGGCAGTCCATCTGTCCTGTTAGTCCAAGACCAGAGGACCTCTACCGGGACAGAGTGTCAGTGTTTAGGCTGGTCTCCCTGGAGGACAGAGCTTTGCTGTAGAGCCTAGCAGAGCATTCAGAGAAGAAGCCTGGATGAGGGAGAGGGTGTGAGAGGCTGAGGACGGACGGGTAATGGAGGCTAGAGGTAATGCCACAGTAAGACTGTCTGACTGTGTGTTACTGGAGACAAGGGGTGTCTGATAACACACACGTTGTTTTTAGCTCTCCTCCATGGTCTTGGTGTCCATCATCCCTGATGGATGCTGTCCAGCTGCTTAATGATCCCCGTCTCTCTCTCTCTCTCTCTCTCTCTCTCTCTCTCTCTCTCTCTCTCTCTTCTCTCTCTCTCTCTCTCTCTCTCTCTCTCTCTCTCTCTCTCTCTCCTCTCTCTCTCTCTCTCTCTCTCTCTCTCTCTCTCTCTCTCTCTCTCTCTCTCTCTCTCTCTCTCTCTCTTGCCACACACTCACACGTACGTACACACGCACATGTGCAAGCACACACAGACAAACTCACACAGCTGCATATGTCCAGATCCGTCGATGCTGACATGTTGGGGGTTTCTAAAAGTGAACCACTCAAAATGATTGGTTATTCTACCCTGTCGGTTATTTGAGATGTTCTGTTGAGAAGCATCAATCAAACCTTACAACAATAGGCCTTGTACTTTGAGACATCACATCGTTATGACCACGTCCATTTCAAAAGTATACAAGCATAGGAACATTATTTGTCAATAATGTGTTTTGGTCCTTATTTAGTTATGAATAGTGAAATATCTGTCATTATGAGATGATATGGTTGTGATTGAAACCATCACAGCATGTGACACATGGCAAAAAAAGTTATCATTATCTTAGGTCAGGGTTTATTTCCATTTCTTTCGAATTGTACAGCACTATAACCTTTCTTGATTCATCAGAAAATAGCAGAGTATCGCCACCCCATTATGCATTCTGAGTAAGATGGTTGGTGGATATGTTAGTGCGGTGCGATTGATTTTAAAAGCTGATTGCATTAGTCATACAGCAGAAAGCCCAGTGCTAGAGACTGTCTTTTCATGGACAAACCTTTCTCTGTCTCACAAAGATGCTGCAAAATAACAAAGATGCTGCTGTAAAGTAAAAAAAATGTGTTGCAAAGCTTCGGCTGGCTGGCGCCTTGCATGCTCATCTCTGCCGTTGATGTATGAACCTTTAGTCAGTTGCTTTGGACAAAAGCGTCTGCTTAATGTAAAATAATTTAAATGTGTTTCGAAAAAGAATGAAGCATAAAAAGGATAAACCAATATGTGTCAGTTCCCAATGCGCTGTATATGTAGAGCATTGAGTGTGACATGCTTTGTGGGAGACACTAACTGTGGCTGTGCTAGCATTGTTTCAAACATGTCAGTTTAATAAATCTGTACAATTTTCCAAATAATAGTACATTTTCGCCCAAAGAGCTGTTTCTTTACTTAATTGAGATTCATACTTGAGTTTACGTGTTACGAATATCGATGAAGAAAAAAAATCAATGTACATTGCGTCGGACTGAGTCCAAAGTGCTATATTACTATTGTTTACATTTGTGGCAGGCGTGTTATCACAAAATGCTCTTAGGCAGATTTGGCTGAACAAATTGATTTGGAGAAATATTGATATTGGAAACGGATGTTTTCTTGAAGCCAGAAGAGACAGTTATGATGTTTAATTCACCCAGACCAATTATTGTCCTTTCAATCCTGCAACACTGATGATTAGGAGGAACCCATATTTAAGCCTTATCAGAGTTTGCGCTAATATATTGTCCACAAATACAATTTAGAAATTGGAAGAGATTATAGTCATAAAGAGGTTTATCATGCAAGGTAAGCATACATTCCGACTGACTCACTCTGACTGTCATCTCTCTCTCTGGTCTCTTCATAGACAGGTCTGAAATATACTTGTCAGTCCAAAACCTGACAATCACCTGTCCATTGGTGTGTGTGTGTGTGTGTGTGTGTGTGTGTGTGTGTGTGTGTGTGTGTGTGTTGTGTGTGTGTGTGTGTGTGTGTGTGTGTGTGTGTGTGTGTGTGTGTGTGTGTGTGTGTGTGTGTGTGTGTCTGTGTGTGTATAATCAACCAAGAGAGCCTCCTCCCCACCTATGACAGATACTGACAGCAACTGTCCACAATAATCTAACCGTGAAGTCTGACTCACTGTTAAATGACTCGGCATAATGTGAATAGATGACTCACAAAACAAAATATCAGCCCCAGTGATTGGACACAGCCAGGGGTCGGCATATTCGCTGGCCCGGTCTTCCTCCTGGATCACTCTGGGCCAGCTGATCACACGTCTCACTAGTCCGCTCAGCCAGCGAGACAAAAATTGGCCAGTGTTTTAAAGCAAGATATCAAAATGCATAGTCCAAAATAAAGCCTTCGCCTTAACACATCGTTGGCTAAAATAGACCTAATTTATAAAAGATAATGGCCCCTCATTACCTGAGCTCTAACCTGATATGAACTTAAGGCCACTAGAGCCTACACTCTCAGAACTAACTGTTAAGATCTTTTATTTGAGTCCAGATAGGGCAGAAGGATGGGCCTGCTGCTCTACCCATATGGGAGTCTCTGCAGGAGCTGTAGTCCTAGGAACTAGACAGTTGTATTAGTGTCTGTGTTGCAAAACTTAAACTGTTCACATCAACAGATTAATAGTCAACCGGATGTTCCTGTATTAATGCCTTTAATTAACCCATATGTATCCCTGTGTTTATTGTATGTTACCCATTTTATGCTGCTCTCCTGGCCAGGTTACTCTTGAAAAATAGAGTTCAATCTCAGTATATTAAATAACGTCAAACAAAAAAATTATTATATTTAAAGAAAAACCGAAGAGCCACTGTTTCCCAGGTTATGACAGAATGTCAGTAAGACACATGACTAGGCTCTGTCAAATAGAGATATTATAGCAGGGCTGCGGTGTGTAAGCGCCTCGCTACAAAGACCAAGGCACATCGGAGAGTTCAGCGGTACTAGAACCGTAGCCACTGGTCTGTAGAGAGCTTTGAAAAACAAAGTCATTCTTCACCACATTCTCCAATGAGGGTGAGTGCATTTGTGGCAAATACCAAGAGAATGGTACAGATCAGAGTTTGAGGTCTAGGCTTGGGGGGGGAAGGTATTCTTAGCGATCATGTTCAACCAATGAATCATGTCTATCCTGATGGGAGTAGTCTCTTCCACGATAACAATATCACCATCAACAAGGGGCAAGTGGATGAGTATCCATCCTGGGAGGTCATATGCTATGACGTTTGCAGTCTAATACGTCAATTTTAATCACAAATCTGTCCGGAGTACCAATTGCGTCTCTGCGACCTGCACTTTAAATAAAATGTAGGAAGGCAAATAGTTTTTTTTTTCTATGGTAATTCACATTGTTGTGTGCAATGGGAATTCACAGCTTGTTCTTGGGACGATTGTCGTTATTTGCTATAAGTGACACATTGCGCTGATAGCATATGGCGCCCTAGAGCTGGTGTGGGGTCTGTTTACCACCGCATTTCCTATACAGTTGGCCCACAACAGTAATGGCCGTCTCTCTAGCTTGAGCAAAACAACCAAAAATGAAAATAAATAAAACCCAGCGTGATGCTTTCATTTTTCATATTCTGAATGGAAAGTGATTTTGCTAAAAGTGAGTGTGGCTGGTCTGTTTGTCACTGCTGGTAGTAATTACTGTTCGACCAGGAATTTCTGACCTTCCAGTAACCCTCTGCTAGCATACCGGACGCCAGCGTGGAGAAGATGAAGTAGACAGATGGGCTGTAAGACAAGAAGTAAAGTAGCACAGTTTATAGCCGGCCAGCCCTGGAGTTGTATTCCCTTACAGACCCACTATTACTTCTATCGTATTCATCTCTGCATCTTTCCGTCTTTTGTCAGAAAATGAATTCCCGGTTGCAAATCCTGTCTATATTCATTGCCATACGTTGACAGAATTCTCGCTATTCTACGTCATGTGAGCGGGTTTCTAGTTGACGGGCCAGAGTAATGGTCTTTTCCATTTGTTACTGGAATAAACACATCTCTAAGGAGGACTTTAACTGGCTACAGGATGTGTTTGATTGCCCACAAGAGGGATTGAACAACCCCCCTTTACTCTTGGTTTTTTTTCTTTTTACACTTAACATTTTTATGGGAGTTTCACAATTATTTTACAATGTCTTTATCACTTGAGTGTTCCGCTCTGAATAAAGCACAGCGGACATTAGTAGATAAAATATAAATAATACATACAATAGAAAAGAGGTAAATCCTTGTAGGGCAGTTTTTGTTGCATATACTGTATATATAAATAAAAAGAAGGGCATAGTAACTCTGGGGGGCTTTTAAAGTTCTCGTAATGACTGAAAAAGCAGAGATGAGAGAATAATAACAACAATGCATCCTCATTATTCCTGCCTTATGCATATTTAAACACACTCAAATTGAAAAAATGGCTAAAACTCTTGCAGGTTTGAGGTTTCTCCTTATTTAATTCAATATGGTTTTGCTAGGGTCCACCGAGGGGCTCAGCGAGACACTGATTAAACGTAATCAAATATCTTCATCAGTGTGTTGATCACCGTTTATCTCCAACAAAGATCAAGGAACTGAATTTCTTCAGTTTGAGTCATTTCTTGTTGAATTTCTGTTTGCATGCCAGCATCAAATAGCCAGTTCCCAAGAGGGTAGCACCTACTTGATGGGAGTAGGGCAGTGGGAGCTGTATTTCACTTTAAACCAAATGAATGCACACATACTTGACCTGTTTCCATGGTGACAATTATGCCCGTTGGTCTCTACGGAGGGATGATTCAATAAAACAGTTTAATTCTAACAGGATTATTATCATTATTCAATCCACTCAGTGTATTATAAATTATTGAAAGAATGGTGAATTATTACCGGCCCATTTCATTTTAACTGTTTAATTAAATCCCCTCGACTGGCAATTGACTACCATGTGAAACAATGTGAAACCTGAACTTCCCTCAGATGTTTCCAGGTGATAGAAGGTTATAGAAGAGAGAGCCTACGTCCTTGGGACCTGACCATACACATTAGAGACATATGTAAATGCATCTCCTCATTGAAGTCTGATGAAGGAGTACCGAAAAGTAAAAAGTTAATGATTACCTTTAAACGTATCTGATTTATGGCGTTATACCTTTAGATGGCAATATTACTGCTATATCTGAATTGCTGCTAAATATGCAGAACATTGTGTTTATTCTGTATAGGCTACTAGTTTGTATCTAACCATTTGCAATTAAGTGGTAGGATATGTTATGTCTGAATGACATGCAGATCTTATTTGAAGTTTTCATAATCATGCTATATTTGGTGATGAAGGAATTTCCTTTGGCTGTCGAGGAAATTATTTTGACCGCTGCCAAACATTTTTCAATGAAGATATGAAACCTTGTTCGTTAACAACCTGTATTTTAGACATGCCAGAATATCTACTGTTATTTATCAGAAGATAGCTGCTTTAATATGTACTGAAATATCTATGTATACAGGTTAGCTTCAGCGTTGTCTACCAAAAAAGGGGCTGGCCAAGCTGGCGTATCTGAAATGACAGATATTGTATCTGAAATGACACATTGTTAACAAGGAAGCCCTATTTTAATCACTACCTCATATGGTTATTAACATATCAGTCAGTTTGTTCAGTGAAGTACAGTGGAAAACTGCCTTGAGTAGAACTGGACGATTTTAGCAAAACCATTAATCCCGATTATTTGTTGTGCTCCTATGTAAAGCGCTTTGAGTACGAGAAAAGTGCTATATAATTTGAATTTATTATTATTATTATTATTATTATTTGGGACAAGATTGGGATCACTATTAAAATACAATAAATTGATATTGTGGGAAAATAATGATTTTGATGTATTTTTTGCAAAGAATGATTCAATATCCCTGAAACAAGTAAATACAAATTTGGTAAAAACTCAACCAAACAAATAGCTTATTGCTCTTAAGAGTAAGCCAAAGTTAAATCAACCCGAGCTCTGCTGGTATAGTTAAGTTGGAACATTTCCTTACAGAGTTCTATTTTAATTGTTTTGCGTCGATTTCCTGGCATCCGCGATAGTGGGAATCCGAGATTGTAATCATGATCAAAATGTGATTTATCGACCTGCTCTATAAGTGAGTGAGGGAGAAAGGGGCTGTTGGCTCCAGGCTCTGGACCCACTGCAGCATGTGACGTGGAATGTTCTGCTTCCAGCTTCCTCTCGTCATGGGTCATGGCCCTTCCTAATGTGCGCTGAAATATGACCAAGATGAGGATCATGATTCTCTATGATAATGGCCAACACATAAAGTAGCTGTGAGGATGGTGCATGCAACCACAATGTACTGATGGGGCTGACTTCCCCATCCTCAGCTAGTAATGGGAAGGGTGCCGCTATGTTTGTGAACAGATCATATCACTTCCTTCACATATTTCCTCTTTGGACCAATCGTGTTGCTGGGGCCTTTGAGTTCTAATGCTGGTCACGGATCCCGTCCATTTAATTCTTGGAAATAAGAAAACTCTCAGTTATTGATGGGCAATTATCGATGAGTGAGGGAGTCGAATGCTGATTGGACCATCTCAGACGGCAGGCTTGTTGCCAGGCCTGACCTCCGTTCATGTGTCCAAGGATGAATGCCATGGCGCAGAAGCCCTCTACGGTGACTCCTGTCCCATCTGCCACAGCTCAGAGGCAGAGTTCAGCAGTGAAACAAGACGTCAGGCCGTCTTCTCATCTTCCAATCTCCACGGGCATGTGACCTTTCCAGGTTTCAAAAGGCATACGGGTTTCTCAAAAGAAAGTGAAAAGAGTTTTTGAATGCGGAATCAAATGAGTTTCAGTGAAGTACTCCATGTCTTGAAGTAGAATGTTCTCATGGGAGAGCGGCTAGCAAAGCCGTTATATTTCAGCCGATGTGTTCTACCACACGGCATTCACCGCTCCAGGGAGGAAGGCTAATGGACTATTCAATGAGCGCTTAACTAACCATTTCAATCACTTTTAACATGACAATGCATTAACCGTGTCATACAATAAGATGCCAACATACGGCATCAACACAAATGTCATTCTTTATGTCAAGGTTGGAATTTTTTAAACTTCTCGGTATGTGTTTGAACGTAGGGGCCGCCAAGTTGTTTGGAAGTGGAAACACAAACCGTTAAATAATAACAGTTCAAATAATAGGCCATTTTCTCAGACGTCGGGTACAATGATGTGAGATTCTGCCTTTATGCACCTCCTGTCTCCACGCCATGAGTCACTTGATCGTCTTACCTGGCAAATGAATTGCATGAGTCTCATTAGAGCACTTTAATCATCAGTCAGGCTAACGTGATGCCTCGTTCATCTTGCTGTTCTCTATGTGTCACAAACAACAGTGATCAAGGCTAAGCATTTGTGTGAGAGAGTGAAGATGGGAATGGGAGCAGAGAGAGTGGGAGAGAAGGAGACCAAGACGTATAGAGAGCATTAGTTTAACACTTATTCAGGGATTGAACATGACTGATGTGTCTTGTGAGATCAGTTCTTCTTCAGAAGGAATGCTTATTATATATGGCAGCAACAGGAGTGTGTTGATGTCATTCTGTCACAATGAGAAAGTGAAACAAAAACACACACATACACACGCGCACATACACACACACACACACACACACACACACACACACACACACACACACACACACACACACACACACACACACACACACACACACACACACACACACACACACACACACACACACACACACACACACACACACACAGGCTGCAATTCAATTGGAGGATTGCCTGTTGCTATCACATCTGTGACACAATCAACAGCAACAGTTCCGACACTATTCTTTAACACATGAAATGCACAATGGATGCCACACACAGTCCGGATGGATACAGTTCGATTCGTCACGGTGAGGTGAATTACATTTCTCTTCTCTTCATCTTGTCAGCCGTGTGTCCTTCTGTGCATTAATGATTTAGATTTCACAGGGGAATGGATACTGTTTCCTGTATTAGTTATTTGTTGTTCGAGTCACGGCTTTAGAGCAGCTGTTCCACAGAGTGGCAGACAAATTTGACAATGTGGCGTCGCCTTGCATCGCAGTCAATGAAGCGTCTCTTAAATCTCCAAATGGAACCGTTTGTTTTTTTTTCTTCAGTTTTTAGTGTCATGGTTATACTGAGAGAAAATAAAAACATGTTGACATGAGGGTTGGGCTCTTCAAACTGTTTGTTTGAACATGGAGATGTACTCCTCCCACCAGCAGGGAAACGAATGAGTAACTTCCAGCATTATGATCCGGTGGCAAGAGGTTGGAACCAAGCAGAGAGGGAAAATATCCCACTGAACACGACTCAGTAAAAATGAACCCCCAAAAGGTCTCACAGTCCTCCATTATTGTAACAAAGTGCGGTTAGTGGATATAATGGGTTTCCTGTGAATACCCAGGCGAGATCGACGTAGAGTCAGTCCTACTCTCAGTCCAACATCAGCCTGAAACTCTCAGCCGTATTTGCTCTTCTCTTCTCTACTTGTGCCTCTACAAATATCTATTGATGATAAGGCATATCCCAAGCTGTTGTTTGAATATTGTTCCCAATAGTGGGTTGTTGTGGTGGTTCAATTAGTGCTTTCCTGTTCCTCAACGGTTTCTGATCCATCCTGGACCGTCCTCTCTGGATCAGAAAACACAGGTAAAACACAAGTGAATCACACTTATGACTTATTCTGACAAAGTCTTTGATCAGTTCGCTTCAACTGCCATGCAGTAGAATTGTGTTTATATTATTGTCTGCCTTTTCAATTTAAAATAATGTTTGAGCACAACCCCAGGCCATCGTAGCAGATAGAATAACACTTATTACCTGAACAGGTCCAAATTGATTTGTCTTTTCAATTAAGGTTGTAGCAGCCCTTGGATCCATAGTATAGAGAGTCTCGACTGATGCATAAAGTGTCTTTTATTGTTGTCCAAACTTTAATCCTTGCGTCGTCACCATGCACCGGGAAAACTGTGTTGAAACGAATACAATACAATACTAGTTTACACGGTACTAATTTACATACATACATATCATTTATACGAATCAAACAAATTACAAGCCATAAAATCTTGATACAAATCTTCATCAACAAAGGAAAGGAAACAACAATCATACCTCGCTGCGCTCTCCAAGGAATGCGAGATTACAATCCGACTACAATCAGATACCTTCATTAACGAAACAAAGGTGCAAATATGCAACGCCGGTCGCATAGATCGCATATTAAAACCCCATCATAATGCAAGCACCCGCCCTCTGCTTTCAAACTCCTTTCCCTTGTGCAGAGTCAAACTACGGGGCTACCGCTAGAGCAAATATCATACAGGTGAAGGCATTTCCGGTCATATCGCGCAACCACACGTACACACGTCATATCAAATAAGAAGTCAGAACATTAATGAATAAATGATGAATATGAAGACAATAAAATCACAGAAATTATTGCATAAAGAATTGCACTTTGCCCAATCCATATTATCGTTCAACATTGGTCATTTACAAAGGTCTTTGGAAGAACCGTCCCATAATAGAGCTATTCTGAACACCTCTCAGGCTTTCTGTATTCCTCTTTCATCCATCTGCTACTATCTCTCTACAACAATAGGGCCTTTCACAACCACCAAGCAACAGATAGTCCTATCACTGGGTTGGACATACCTAATTTATGACGTCTAACCACACCATTATCTGGTGTGACTTCCCAAGAATCTTTACACTGATCAATGCAATTGATTTTCAGGTATAAACCTCAAAGAAAGAAACGTGTAAGAAAGAATGTGAATAGAAATAATCAACCTCATTTGTTTCAAACCACATTATTTGTTTGTCTCTGAGGGAAGGTGTTTAAATGGTCTGGTTCTGCAATGGTTGACATCTCAATGCTAGTTGCAGAGGAGAACAAATAATGTTTGAGGATGTAATACAGGACGTTTTACAACTACGGTTGAGTTGGGTGGAGATCAGTTAACATGCATTATATTTCCTTTGTAAAGGCTGTGTGCTCCACTGAGCGTGGTTTTGCTGTCAAGAGATTTCCCCCAGTGAGCGGTAGAAGAGTGACTGATCACGCAACTACAGCCAACACATATGCATGTTCCTCTCTCACTGTATAGAAGACTTGAGGACTCCCTGAGGGATCTGACCTCACACCCAGCTGAATGATGTATCTGCTCCTGGAGCCTGGCAGTCATCTACAGAGCCTTCAGAGAAGACTAGTGCTAGTGAGCCTACAGATGATGGAGAGGAGAGAGTGATATGGGTAGAATACTGCCAGTGAGCCTACAGATGAGAGAGAGGAGAGAGAAGGAGGGGAGAAAGATCAGGGTAGAAAACTGTTAGTGAGCCTACAGAGGAGAGAGAGGAGAGAGAGATCAGGGTAGAAAACTGTTATTGGCCTTTCACACCGCCGCAAAATCGATGATATCGGAGCACGTTCCGTGCTAGAACCAGTGTTTTGGTTTCACATCGCCAAAGAACCGGCTCCGGCCTGTAAAAACCGGTTCAACTCCAGCCCCAGGATTGAGCTGGGCTAGAACGAGAACTGCTTTACGCCAGGGGCAGGGTTATCCTTACCTTCATAAACAGGAAGACCAACGAAGACTGGCATTTTTAAAAAGACCGAAGTAAACAATGGACGTGAATCCGTGTATGGTTCGTTCTTTGAATATTCCGATTTAAAACAAAATCAGAAAAAATATTCACAGAGTCGTTTTTTGGTTTTGAAACTGAAAAAAGGCAAAAGGAAAAAACAAATAAACAGCATTTTATTTGTTTGTGTGTTGGTTTTTTAAACCCAAAACAGAAAAACAAAAATAGATTCATTTATAGGCTACACCAGAAAGCAGAACGCAGCGAAGAAAAAGAGCCAACCACCTAAACCAGCAATAGACATGTCTAATTATATTTAGCCTTATTTATGGCCGCACTTGAACCTTATCGTGATTTTATTCGTGAGCTATTTGACACTGAAAAGACACACGACGCGATCTATACCGCTCTAAAGCAATCTGGTGCCCCGAAGTGATCCGTTATGACGGTGCGGAGGTTCTGTGTGGAGCGCAACCTTCGAAGAAGAGATCTAGTTTCCGATTTAGTTTCAGATCAGATTCAGAAGTTGCCGGCTCCCACGGAAAACAATAAAACTGGCCATTGTATAATGCGAGAGACTCGATGGAATGTTTGAAACGTCTTTATATGCATTTAAAAATATTAAAAAAAACACGTGCCCTTTTCCCGGCATTCATTGCGTTTTTTTCTAAATATCACGCAAACAAAACAAGCAACTGGATTATTCCGTTTCCCGTTTTGGTTAAAAAAAAAACAGAAAAATGCAGTTTATTTGTTTATTCCTTTTGATCCTTTTCAGTTTCAAAACTAAATCAGAAAAACCAAAAAACGACTCTGTTAACTGTTTTTTCTGGTTTTGTTTTAAATCGGAATATTCAAAGAACGAACCATACACGGATTGACGTGAAGACGAAATTGTTGTTGTTGTGTTTGAAAGTGGCATGAGGGTTCTTCTTATTGTACAACTCCGGCAAGGCGCGAGGGTTGCTGGGAAAGCGGAGACGTATGCAGACGTTTGCAGCGACTTCATGACGTTGCTCTGGCCGGTGTGAAACCAACTGGTTCATAACTGGGATAAGGCTTGAACCAGTTTTGAACTGGCCCTAGCACGAGCCCGGAACTGGCTCTTGGTTCTTTTTGGTGTGAAAGGCCTATTCGTGAGCCTACAGATGAGAGAGAGGAGAGAGAGAGAGATCAGGGTAGAAGGATTGTGAGTAGATGAGAGGGAGGAGAGAGAGGGAGGAGAGAGAGATATGGGTAGAAGACTGCTAGTGAGCCTACGGATGATGGAGGGGAGAGAGAGATCAGGGAGGTAGGGAGGAGAGATGAGGATGTCGGGAAAAGGGAGAGAAGAGGAAATGCCACAGTAAGACATACTGTGTGTAAATGGAGACTAGGGGTGTCTGATAACAGGCACGCTGTTTTTAGCTCTCCTCCATGGTCTTGGTGTCCATCATTTCTGATGGATGCTGTCCAGATTCTTAATGATGCCTGTCCCTCACTCTCGCCACACACACACACACACACACACACACACACACACACACACACACACACACACACACACACACACACACACACAGCACACACACACACACACACACACACACACACACACACACACACACACACACACACACATACACACACACACACTACACACACACACACACACACACACACACACACACACACACACACACACACACACACACACACACACACACACACACACACACACACACCACACAACATACACACTACACTATCCACACATACTTATCAATCTGATACAATACTGATCAGAGAGAAATCTATCCTTTTCAACATTCCATTTTGTTTTGCAAGGAGATAGCTTCAGTTTATTTGGTATACTTTCTATATTGTAGATCATATATGCCGACAGAACACGCTTATATTACACATAGGTGCTATCATGACTGTGATCTCCTCTGCCTCCAGTGAGGCACTTTTATCTCGAGGTTGGGTCTGGATAGCGGTTCTGCGGCCCGCGGCTGACTGTACATCAGGCCTCACCGTCACCCTCACTCATTTCATCCGCTGTCTTTTGTTATCTTGCCTGGATTTGGGTGAGCGTCATTTTATCTGGAACGGGTGGGCGCTTGTGTCAATCGTCCTGCAAGTCTTTCATCCGGCACCCAGTGTGGATCCGGATGCTATGCAGCTGCTTAATGAAGTCTGTCTGTCGGAGGCCAGCGTGACACACCCATTGCAGTGAGGGTTACTCAGTGCAGCACAGGCACTGAGGAACTCACTCTCCATACACAGAGCTGATTGGAATAAAGCAGGGATTGGATACTGAGGGAAAAGTTTTCAAAAGTGTCTCACAAACCAATGGAACACCTTTTCATGGTGATGGATAAAATCTTGCTTTAATGTCTTTCTTATTTGCCACGAGGGGTAGGAAAGGGACAGAGCGCATTTGGACATTTTCCATATTAAAATATACTGTAGAATTGGGTGAACTTTTCTAAATCTAAAATTGTCCAATTTAAGATCTTGCTGCGATGGGTAAACGATCCATAGCAATAATTATAATAACCATCAGCACAGAGGGAAAACCAACCATTGGCCTCAGAATTCTCTTCAATTACACCTTCTTATTTGTATTACTAGTTCAAAATGAACACACAAGAGTGTCAAGGATAACAAAACACAATAATAATTAATGTAAAAAAAACAATTTGTGAGGATATTTGGGAGTTCTACTGCTGTAGTCATGTATTTATGTCATATTCTGTACTTGGTCGTAGTCTACTCCTAGTATGTTGCTGGAGTTAATTATTCCTATCGGATCAATACTATAAGCAGCCCTCATCTTAAAATCAATGAAACTACAGATTGACATCGACAGGTAATAAATAACAAGATACGATATTTTCACATTCCATGCAGTCCCTGAAACTATGGGAATATCTGTGATTACACTTTGCATTTATCTGGTAGAGACTACTACTATAAGCTTCTACATATTCAATAGGCCCATGTTAACTAAATGAACTATCACTTTGTACAATTAGCCATGCCCTGTCTTCTGCTAGGACCGTATCCTTTGTGTCTAATTTATATTATTCTGTTAAACGTTAGACTTTCGGTGTACTTTTTATTCATTATGGGTCGAGTGGTGATAAGATGCACTGTGTTGAAATGGTTCGTATTTAATCATCGTGACATGACAACATTAACAAAACACAAAACAAAGCCCCCTCAGTGGCATGTTTATGTCAGAAAGTCAATAGAGCGACAATACAGGGGCTGTCGGAGAACATAAACAATGGGTGAATAAACAGTGATGTAGCAATTATAATATAGAAGAGGATGCCGTATAGTATTCTGGTGGGGCTGTGAGTGTTGCACGCTGGGAGAATGGGTTATTGTGGTCCACTGCCATAAAACGTTGGTTTCGTCCCCTTGATAAACAAGTTATTATCTGGTCTTTTGGAGGTCATTATTCTGCCCAATAAATTTAAAGGTGCAAAATTCCCATAATTCCTTGACGTTAATTATGGGTAGTGAGTGGCATGCCTATACAGGCTCACACTTAACTAAATAGTTACAACTTTCTTTTGTGCCTAATTTTAAACCTCTGTGCTTGAGGCCTTTCAAACACACCTTTTTCCAAACATGTATGCTCTGATGCATTGTTTTTTAAAATGCGTTTATATTAGGGAGGATGTTATTCTTTAACACAGTAACAACACTTCCTCCCGGGGAAGGCTGATTTAAAAATCTATCTGTGGTTTCCTTTAATGAAGCACAGAGTCCTGAAGCACTGTAATAATGACTCATATATGTCAGAGATAATTAGGACAAGGATGTTGTTGAGAAACCGACACCAAAAATTATTTACAAGAAATACGTTAATAATGTGTGCCTGCCCTACACATCCAGGCATTGCAGCTATGAGTTCCTAACTGTGAATCTTTGAATGCTATTCTAGCAGCACACAGCTGGACAATGCAGTGTACCTGTGAACCTTGGTTAACCTTTACTTATGGATGATATGGAGGACATGATTCACTTCACAAACACATACATTCACACCCGTATGAGCTTCACTATTGGCACACGCTCACACACTGGGCTTTGAATCAGAGCCTGGACAGAGCGGAGAACAGACACACATACAAACAGACAGTGAGACAGACACGCACACACACACACACACACACACACACACACACACACACACACACACACACACACACACACACACACACACACACACACACACACACACACACACACACACACACACACACACACACACACACACACAACCTGTGAGTGAAGTAGAGGATTGTGGGCCCTAAAATCTCTTCAATCAGCAGGATTAAAAGGCTGGCCAATGTATGTGCTTGCCGAGTCATGACTAATAATGTCAAGAGGGTATGGTTTGCAAGTGCGGGTTAATCTGAAACACAGAACCCTTGTTTTCATTACAGTTTTACACAAACACACTGTGTGTATTTTTATTTTATATGTGTGTGATTCGTCACACTTTTGTTGCATGGGAACATTGTTTCAATCCTTTATTGTTCTCCCTACACCGGCTTTTTTTGAACAATGTGTAATTTAAAACAGTTGATGACTTTGTTGGAATGCTTTGCTTTCCACGCTTGAATCCCTACACCTCCACCTAAATATAGTTGTATTACTATAATGTATTCCTCAGTACCCCAGCTGTGTGTACTGTGTGTCTCTTGCTGCTGTGTGCACCTACTGCCAAATGACAAACAGAGTAGCTGCTCCAGCATAATGTCCCGTGGTAATTCTACACTGCAGTATGAACCTGGATTCGGTCGGTGCAATGTGTTGGTTTCAGATTATCTGTAATAAGCTGCAGATAAAACCACTTGGATAGTGTTCATATACCGTACAGAATGGGAGTTAGAGGGAACATGTTTGCAAAGCTTTGTCATAGTATTCTGGTCTATTCGTATTCTTCATTTCCACTGAATCGCCCTCATTTCCAGAACGTAATGTAGATTTAAAGGAACCACACCAATGTCAGTAGACTGTGGAAACAAAAAAGCACTTACCCCTAAACACACACTAAACATACAGCAGTAGACCCTTTGACATACAACACGTCCCCTAGCTGTCTTTGTTTCTCTGTCTCATGTTGTTTCTGGTTTGTTAATTACTTGAATACATGTGGTTGAGTTCACGGTTGTCATGTCGTTGTCATGCTGGTGATATTAAAGTCCCAGTTGGCAGCTGGAGTCTAGTCGGAGAAGTAATAATGTAGGGAGTAGAACACAATGCTCTACTGCACTCTGGGGCTGTGGTTCTACTCCGCTAATTAAGTGCAGTGGTGGCAAAGGTAAACACATTATTTACTCAAGTAGAAGTACAAATACTTTTGTACTAAAGTTACAAGTGGAAAAGTACAGGCTCTGAAATTTATTAAAAGTATGAAAGTAAGAAAAAATAAAAATGCTTCTGGGCAAAGCCAACTGAACCTCATATCCTATTAATATAATTTGAAGACTTTTAAAGTTAAACCATTTTAGTGACTAAAAATAATGAATATTCACCTCGCTCAAATGTGAAACTCGCTTTTAATTTTCAGCCACAGAACTCAAAACATTATGATCAAAAGGAGAACAGACTTCTGGACTAATTTAGAGTTAAACTCTTTTCTTAGAAATTCCCTCTTCTCTATGGCGCTACCAAAATCTTTTTAGGGTTGGCATAACACATTCGCCAAGAATTGTTCTAAAAGCTGGTATTTCCAAACATTTCTCTGATAAAGTTTAATTTCTGTCTTTCTTAAATAAGGCTATGGTTGGGGAATGTCTTCTGCCTCTGCTCCATCAGCAGAGTTCCCCTCATCCATCCTCGCTTGCTCTGCTACTAGTTCTCCTATGGACGCCATTTCTCTGTGGTGAAGTCTCCCCCTCATCTCCGTCTCCCTCTCGTCTCCGCTTCCGTTGTCTACACGTCTCCCCTCTCCTCTCATCTCCGTCTCCCTCGTCGTCTCCGTCTCCCTCTCGTCTCCGTCTCCCTCTCGTCTCCGTCTCCCCCTCGTCTCCGCCTCCCTCTCGTCTCCCCTCCCTCTCGTCTCCGTCTCCCCCTCGTCTCCGTCTACCCCTCGTCTCCGTCTCCCTCTCATCTCCGTCTACCCGTCGTCTCCGTCTCCCTCTCGTCTCCGTCTCCCTCTCGTCTCCGTCTCCCCCTCGTCTCCGCCTCCCTCTCGTCTCCGCCTCCCTCTCATCTCCGTCTACCCCTCGTCTCCGTCTACCCCTCGTCTCCGTCTCCCTCTCGTCTCCGTCTACCCCTCGTCTCCGTCTCCCCCTCGTCTCCGCCTCCCTCTCATCTCCGTCTACCCCTCGTCTCTGTCTCCCCCTCGTCTCCATCTCCCCCTTGCCTCCATCTCCACTTTGTCTCAGTCTTTTACGTCATTTCCGTCTGGTCGTGTGTGATATGCCAGTCAGAAAAAAATATTACTTAGGTAAAATACAGATAGCTGAAAACTATACTTAAGTAACAAAGTACTTTGTGACTGTACCTCTGGTTCAGTTTGTTTTAAGTTTAATGAGCACACTTTTAGGTCACTAGGTCGCGTTTAGGCAGCAGCTGCTTTAGTTTTCAAGAATGTTAAGAGTGTGTTTGGTGGCACTGGCAAGCAGTTGTATTCATTTAAGTAGTCACAGTATTTTCTCCTAAGTAGTATGTAGTTATTTATGTGTTTCTTTTTCTGTAGGAATATTTTTGCTTTCTTGTCGTAAAAGCAGTAATAGTGGTTGGTAGTATTTTGAGTAGTGTGTCAATATTGATCAACTCATTCATTTGGTAATGTTTGATCATACATTCTCTGAACCATCTACTCAATATGAGTTGTTACTTTCTCTGTATAGGAAAGCAGCAGAGTGGGAGGCAGCCTCAGAAGCAGACTGTAAATGGTGGATAATTAGGTCCTACAAATACGTACAGCTGTGTTTCCATGTTGCAGGCATGCTGGTAACAGTGGGGATAGTGGCTTACCTGGTAGTTTTTGCCTACGGCTCTCAGGGTTTTTGTAGCAGAAGAAATAAAAAAAATTGCGATAAATTTTGAATGGTCATAATGGTAATTACTGTAGATTTTTGAATGGTCATAGTGGTAATAACTGTTATTATTTTTAAATGGTCAGAGTGGTAATTAATGTTACTTTTTCGAATGGTCACAGTGGAAATTGCTTTTGGTATTTTTGATTGGTCATATTGGTAATTACTGTTGTCTTTCGAATTATCTTAGTATCTTCTTCCCTCTCCTCTCCTCCCTCCCCTCATCTCCTTAACACTATTATTCCTCCTACTACTCCTTATTCTCTTTCTCCATCCCATATCCATTTCTTTCTCCCAACACCTTATTATCCCTCTCTGTTCTTACTCTCCTCTTTCCTTATTCCTATCCTCATCCTGTATCCTCGTTTTGCACAATTTCAGTAAGTTTACCTCCTATTGCTTCCCCATTATTCCTCCAAAATCTCTCCTTCCTCTATCCTCTTCCTCCCCTCTCCCTTCATCCTCCTTTTTTTCTTCATTACTGGGCTCCTCCCATCCTCTTCGCTCTTCTGGTTCTCCTCTGATAAAGGCCATCTCTTCTTCTTCCTCCTCCTCCTCCTCCCACTGCTCTTCATCTTATTCTCCGTTCTTCTCCCTCCTTCTCCCGCTCCTTCTCTCATGTCTCCCCTCCGGTGTGCTAGTGGTGAAGATGGGAGGGTCCCTTGAATGCCATGTTTCTTGTAACCAGGCCGATGTAAAATATTGCTGCTCAATTCTTGGTCTGGCCAATGTCACATAGGAGTCTGCCACTCTGGAAGAAATGTGATCCATCAGGTCGAGTTTAGATTAATGGAGTACACGGTACAGGCTCTGAAGTATAATTCAACATTGTAACCAATAGAGAAATACTCAGGAACCATTTTCTTCTCTTTATTTATTTGAAGTTGCCAGCCGTAGTTTTTGAGTCTTTGTCGAAATGGCAGTTGGTTTTGGCACCTTCCTTTAGCAGCTGTTCGAATGGATGGCCCGTTGTAACCATAATGGCTGTCATCTGGAAACAGCTCACATTCACAACAAGCCTCCACCCTGCAGATTTGTGTGTGTTGTCGGCCTTTAGAAAACGGCCTTGTTTTGGTTTAGTACTTTATTTCTTGTGAGCTCAGAAACGGGTTTACCATCCTGTCCAGTGTTCCCCCTATGAATTAAGCAGTGGCACAGCGCCACCGCTGGACCTCTTGCGCAACTGCAACCACCATTCAACTTTTTCTTTTTTTTTTATGATGTTAGGCATACAAAATAAAAAAACACATATGAATTATTGTTCATATAAAAAAAAATGCTATTGTAGGTGGCATTAGCTCAACAATGGCTTTTGATCAAATGCAGGAGGTGTTAAGAGAAAAAGTAAAACAATCGACTTAAGTATGTATATGTTTGCGTGGAACAGAGTGCAACAATATTATGAAACCCAGATGGTGGAATGTTAAAAACTGTATTTCGAACAGTACTACCTTATGCTTTCATTTAAAAAATAATTTATGTTGTAATGCACAAGAGCCCCACTGCAATCACTGATCGCACTTAACCCTCTCTGTGCCCATCTCTCATCAGCCCCGTGCACACTCTCATCGGCAACGTGCACACTCTTATCAGCACCGTGCACACTCTTATCGGCACCGTGCACACTCTCATCGGCACTGTGCACACTCTCCTCAGTCCCGTGCATCCACTCATCAGCACTGTGCACATGCACATCAGCAACATGCATGTGCAGATCAGCAACATGCACGCCCCCACACACACCTCAGCAACACTGCTGGGAAACATCTTAAGGGGAACAGTGCTTCCACAGAGCCTTGAGACCATCCATCAAACAGCCTCTGTGGCTGGTGGGCTCTGAATTACTTCTGTAGATGGGAGGGTGGGCTGCACTGCTATGTACTTTCAAAGACCACAGTACAATGCTATATGTGATGAACCGGAAAAGTCATAGTAGAATTTCAATCCACACCAACTCCTAAAGCCTGTCCAGCCATAATAGAACTCTGTATGTGGTTGTTATGCATTGCAGGTAGGAATAACCATTTCAAGCACAACTTCAAATGCTTTTTCATGCTATCTATGTCTTGTGTTAGCTCATTTCATTTCAAGTTTATATGACTCAGACTTTCGGGTTGCCTGTTTGCTTTATAGGCAACCGAAAGCTACAGTTATAAAAAACAGTACCGCTATTCCCATCCTGTATGCTTACAAATACAAATAATAATAGTTAGTGAATCAGTGCATTAACCTTGCTGAATGTTTGAGAGATATTTCTTCCAGGCTGAGAATTCCGCTACACCGTGAACCTCAAGAAGCTGACTCTCAGTATTTCATTATAAGTCCAAGATACCAGCTGAATAATGTACACACTGTTCAACAGCTCATGGAGCACATTTAAAAATAGTGTAAATTAATGGATTTCCAGGCATTGAATCAGATGTGATTTCAAATGGGTCAAGCGTCCGCGTTCATTGATAAGATGGATTGATGCAATGCCTTTACCCAGGACCTGTCATAGAACAAAGTAGAGTTAGATCATCATTGTATCTTTAGATTTTTGAATAGACGTAACCACTGCAATGACAAAGTTGTACCGTGCATTAGTCATGACTCACTGCTAGCTATAGTCTGACACCTTGTTAGCGTCTATTCGGACTGCAAGGTCCATTGGAGCTCATTTTAGTCAGAGGTCATCTTTTTCATATTCAAGCAGGAGTGTGATGCCACCTCTTGTGTTCATAATAATAGCCATTTTATTTGTCACATTCCTTTGAGTGGTCTTGAAAATGAAGGAACCAAGGTTTTGTCATCGCCGTTAGATGAGGCCAGAACGTTGGTTCCTGTAATCGCCTGGTTCTGAATTCATTTTCTAGACCACACCTGACCACACGCTGTAAACAAACCAATCACTGTGCTTGACGATGTCTGTCAACGAGAGCTGACTTTAACGTCATTGATCTCAGCCACTCCCTCTGTTCGCTGATTGGACGCAGAAAATGTAGACGGAGAAAGTCCACTAACATACCGCAGACCCAGACCTAGTAGGCTACTGAAGGGAAATTCAAATTGAGCGGACGGTCGGAGCAAGGCAACATTTAGTACTAAGTAAGGGCGTTCAAAAACACAAAATACAATAATTGGCTATTTCCCGTTACAGCATTTATTTCAGTAGCATAGTAGGCCTAATAAGTGTTTCTTTCAGTTACAGCAATTGTCAATATTATACATTTGAAATGTTTCACTGGTTAAAGCAATTGTCAATATTACAACATTTTGGCTTTCCTTCACTGGCATCAAACCACTCAGTGTCATACATCACCAACAGCAATAAAGTCAGTATGATACTATTATAAATCTCAAGTTCCACCTTGTGCGTCAGTAACACACCGTCGCAAGCATTCGACCCCCCGTCCGGAGGGAGGCAAAAAGAAAAGGGGAGCGGGGGCACTGGGGGGTACGAGCTCTCAGTTTTACGGGGGCACTGGCCCCTGGCTGCCCCCCCCCCCCCCCTAGAACCACCCCTGGATACAGATAGGAACATTCTTGTCTTCAAGCAGTGGCATGAAATGTATAATACAGGCTAAAATACTTTTTGTTAGAAAAAGTCGAAACTCGATGGGCATAGCAGGTATGTAACATCGTACATCATTATCGTTATTCGCAATACATTACTCGCTTTTGATTCGAGGTTCCTGCAATCTCTTCCAGTTTGCTATTCTTCAGCGTTTTCTGGCGAGAACAACTGACCAACGTATCTACACTCCTATTGGCCGTCGCTCCTCGCTAGTTGCCGATCATTTTCATAAAGTTCTGCAGGCGTGACGGGGCCTGACTCACAGGATCGTCATTGTAGCTATCCTATTAAAAGGCCATACTCTTTTGATTAGCCTCTTTCATTCAGGCTCCATTAGATCGGCAGAATACATTTGTCCTTCAATGCATTTCCAGTTGAAAGTGGATTCAGTGGATGTTGTGCCTCAGAAAAAACAAAACAACACATTAAACGATAACATTTAGCAAACATTGGTCTAGCATTAAAAAAAAAAGCATGGGCTGCAAGTGGATGATCCAGTTGCTGATGTGTCATTTGTTTGTGGCCACACTGTCTGCAATTGAATCAATTACCCTTTCTTAGAAGGATGACTGTCAGGAACAGTGTGTGGATTACCACACATCTAAATCACATTTGGTCGCATTGAGTATATATCGGTGTGTAAGAAGAAGTAACGTTTAAATGTTTGAGATGTTACTGGATGATGTCTTCATTGTTATTGATTTCCTTTGATCAATTCCAAGCAATATTAAATGCAAATAGGTTCCTCACGCTTTCTTTTGTAAAGGTCACAGTTTAATGGATTGATTGATAATCCTCTCTCTCTCTCTCTCTCTCTCTCTCTCTCTCTCTCTCTCTCTCTCTCTCTCTCTCTCTCTCCTCTCTCTCTCTCTCTCTCTCTCTCTCTCTTCTCTCTCTCTCTCTCTCTCTTCCCCCCCCCCCGTAAACACATGCACACACACTCACTCCCCTCTCACTCTTTATGTGCCAGTGGGCATGTGATACACTCTCTGAGCTCTCTCTTTAAGAGTGCCCTCCCCCCCTTGACATAAACACTAGCTAGCCCCGGAACACAATATCGGCAGCGTAGCGGCTTTCTGGTTCCCCGAGTACAAATGTTTCCTTCTCCTCAGCAAGGCCCTCCCAACACACACACATGCACACTTTTGATCTTTGTATTTCCGCTGCGCATTAGCAACCCCGGGATTACATTAGAAAACGCTACGTAAACACTCAGATATTAGCAGCAGTTGGTGTCCAACTGCATCTCAGCCCAAGCCAGCATCAGGCTTTAGGCTAACCTCGGGGGAAACCGCATCCCTTTTGTCTGCAGGCTTCTGAGAGTGTGGCATGTTGAGTGAGTGAGTCTGTCTGACGCCCTGCTCGGTGACACCTGACCCTGTTGCAAACCCCCTGCCGGTAGAGCCAAAGTAACTTAACACACTGCTGGCATCCCACAGGTGCATTGATTCACTCTGACCAGCCAAGGTTCTCTTGTACTCGCTAGGGAGTGAGGTGAATTTGAAATGGAAGTCCTTGCAGATGTTGCGGTGGCGGGTAATCTCCATCTGAAAGTGATTCAGCTATCTTTTAAGTTGTTTTATTTTACTAGATGTTTAGGTATTCCACTTGCCAGGGTGATTGGCACATTAGCACGGATCGTTGCTCACTTGACAAACCTTCACGTATTCGCTCCGTTTAGGGAAAAAAACAGGACAGCCCCGGGCTCATCGAGTATATGTCGCCTGAATCTTTTTGTTTCGACGTTCGACCAGTACATTTGGGTCCAGCACCACTAAAACCATTAGCTTTCAGGTCCTTTCATCAACCATAACCATCAATTCTCCCAATGCAATTACGCAAGTAGGTAATCAATAGCAGGGGAGAGAGAGAGTGTCAGAGAGCCAGAGAGAAAGAGAGATGGAAATGGAGAGACAGAAAGAGGGAAAAAGGCGATCTAACATGGAGCATAACCAAGACGATGTGCTCACGCACAGCTCCAGAAAAAGCAACGCCGATTAGTAGTAGCTCCAAGGGTAGCGATGACGTTACGCCGCCTAACAACAGTGACTGATACATGAAAGCGTTCCAGAAGCCCCAATAGTGAGCAAGAGTACATTCATCACCCTCAGATACTAAGACTGCGCTGTAGGCAGATCTAGTAAACATATTGCGATATTCTACATCACAGAATGGGTGATGTTTTACACAGCGTTCACATGCAATCCACGTTTCTATTTCACAATTCAGAGAATAACACTCTATGAAACAGCTTTAATTCAGTTTGTATTAGCATGCACAGTGCTGTTTTTGCAACCCTATTTCTCTGCCGTGATTGACCCAAACACATTTATACATTCCAATATCGCAGCAGTAGTTTTCGAGTTTTAGCAGAGCCTGATGAATGCACATTTAAAGTTGGGAATAGAATAATGAATAGAATATCAAACCGGCTAATGCTCTCTTACGCCTAATCATTTTTTAACAAGTCGTGAAAACTTAGGCTGTGTCTTTGTTTCACACTGCTTGTAGAGAACGCCAGGCCGGAAGAACCAGCCGGTTTTCCATGCTCACACCCAGACGAGTCAAGGCACTATCTGAAGCCCGTACGTGCTTCTGAGCTGATGTCCTGTTGGACTGGTGGCCATGGAGAACAAATGCAGCCCTGAGTACAACCCACGCTGGCATATTACCATGGTGACAGCTGGAGGGAGACATCTCTCTCCACGGTGACATTTCTGGACAATTTGGATGGGCTTTTTCATCTCATTCAATTTATTTTTCATCATGCTGTCGATTTAATTATCGTGTGATATTAGCGTTCTCGTTGTGTGGGATCGACTCCCCATCTATTCAAATACGCACAGTTATCTCAAATACAAACACATATATACTTAGATTTTCTACTGGAGTGAGACATCTGAATGGTGAGATTTCTGGACTATTTTGAGGGGCTTTTTCAACCTGTATATAATCAGAGGCATGCTGAGGCATGTGAGGCATGCTGATGTGAGGCATGCTGACGTGTACCTTATCTGAATCACTGGGGAGCAATGTTGCGCTGTATCTCTGTCCCCAAAGCCAGAGATGACATAAAGCGCACCCTTCAGATATGCTGAACAGCGGGCCGCATTCAGCCAGCATCTCTGCCCGCAGTTTATAGCCTCAACGCGCCTCTGACACACATTTTAAATGTTAAAACATACTTATATCTTCACAAGTTATTTCCATACACATTTAGCAATTAAATACGATGATAAAAATAGTTATTAAATCGTTTCTTGTACTTATGTCATCACAAAAGCACCTCACAGTTTTTAAAGAGAATGAATCAATTTTAAAAACCTTGAGCCTCATATTCAGGTTTTGTTTTGTTCCAACCTTGATTATGCTGGTTATTCCAGGGTTTCCTCCGGCCGACTGCATGGTGATGAGATTGCGATGTAATAATGTTCTTCTACAGGGAGCTTATCCATGTATGTGTATAAATCATGGTCGTTCAAACGTCAACATGAATCCACTATGCCTTTCGGCAGTGCTGGGCTATAACTCAACGGTCAAATGAACCCGCTGCTCATCCACGTATTGTGAGGTGACCATAAATGCGGTCCAACTTGTTTGTCTGGCTTTGGCAATAGTGTCAAGTTTATATCTTGATATACACCCAGCTGCATGTCAACGATGTTGCTGTATGTCCTGGAGGATAAACACACACACAGACACACGCACACGCACACACTCACACAGAGCTTTGGTATACTGCAGCTTGTATAAATCTGTATCTTCACCTTCTGTGAGTTTATCCAGACCCCTTGAGGTGTGCAAGTGGTTTAAGCCTTCTGGCTGGATGATGAGGCGTAATTATCTCTGAGAGGAGGAGGTGGAAGATGATTGGTCCGTGTCAGGCTTGTTGCCAGGCCTCAGTTTAGATGTCCAAAGTATCATCCCACTGGAACCCTCCAGGAGTGACTCCTGCTCAGTTCAGGAGGAAACCACAACTCCTGTGGACTCATAGCTGCTCTTCATGCTGATAGAAACACTCCAGCAACCAGAACAAGGGGGCAGAGAGTGGTCTATTCAAAATCTGAAAGTGTGCAATTAGATACTCTAAAGATTCGACTAGTTTGCTCTGGTTTATGAGTGGTGTTTTTTTCAGAACATGTGGGCAAAGGAAGTCAACACAGATCTGATCAAACATCAATGATTCTCACATTGTAAGGGCGGTAATCCTTGTGTTGGGTTGTTGTGTATGGTGACACACTTACTTTAATGCATGGTTTTAACCACGAGGTGGCTCATATTACAAGTACTAGCATTTGCAACATGTTTAGCATGACATGTATTTGGTTTAGAAGTATATGATGATCTATTTTTCCATGAAAACAATATCCTTATTTGTCTGTTACGCAGTTAGATCTGAGATAACACCATTTTAATGTTCGCATGAAGCTTTCTTGTGGCCTATAATGTGATTATGTTTTTGTGTTCAATTTTCACATTGGCTGTGATTGCGTTGCTACTTACTCCTATCCTCCTAATGGAAACCTGTGGTTTCAGCTCTGTCCTTCTGTTACACTCAATCTGATAATGTGGACCGGAACCATCTGCTCGCATCTTCTAGAAGGGCTCCACGTGCTGCAGAGGGTCTGGGTATTGGAGGGGTTGTTCAGTAGCTGTGCAGTTGGCCGTTATGTTTGATCTCACCAATATGCAGGACCAGGAGGTTGTTGTGCCGTGTCCTTCTATTGGTTACAAAAATAAATGTGGTTTGCATTAGATTCTAATGTATTTGTGTTATATATTTGAGGTCATTTTTTTAATTGACCTCAAATATATAACACACACCTGTGTTTTTGTTTGCGTGTGCGTGAGATGAATTGTGAATAGGATTTGAATGTGCCTTGAGTGCACATCCATGTTGTTAGTGGGATGTGGATCAGACAGGACTCTGCCTTGCATTATGGAAATGTGCTGCTTTGATAGAACTCAGAGCTCCAGACGCGTCCTTAAGCGACTTTTGCACTAAGCCGCGCTCAGGGTAGCCTCGTTTGAAACGTTATGTCTAAGAAATCCTGTCTTGTTTGGTTTCCCTTTGCCCCTGCCTCATCATGTCCCTTCATATTACCAGAACCATAGACACCAGCTCAGATCTTCTCTCTCAGATGACTCGATTGTTCTGAGTCTTGTGTGAGTGACAGCGAATGACAGCAATATGTTATTAGCACACTGTTGCACTGTATATCTGTCCGGGGGATCGCTCATCCACTGGGAGTGAAGCCTCTTCTGCTGGCTTCTTATTCACAGAGGGGGCCCGGATTTAAATAGGACACATTTATATTCCAATATGATGGGGATTGACTCCTTTCTGTGTGAATAATTATACTTGAACTCACACAAACACCCACACCCACACCCACACCCACACACATATACATGGCACACACACACACACACACACACACACACACACACACACACACACACACACACACACACACACACACACACACACACACACACACACACACACACACACACACACACACACACACACACACACACACACACACACACACACACACACACACACACACACACACACACACACACACACACACACACACCACACACACACACACACACACACACACACACACACACACACACACACACACACACACACACACACACACACACACACACACACACACACACACACACACACACACACACACACACACACACTCACACACCACCCCCCCCACACCACACACCACACACACCACACACACACACACACACCACACACACACACACACACACACACACACACACACACTCACACCCCCCCCCCACACACACACACACACACACACACACACACGCACACACACAAATACTAACGCTAAGAACAATTTGTATCCGACTACTGATATCAGTGGGACAGAAAACTGCTCTACCCAAATGTATGGCAGAGATAAGATTTAACCTCAGAGAGAGATTCGGTTGCAAATGCATGTTTGTCACACCTACAAAACCCAGTCTCAAGGAGACAAGTCTTTAGCTCTCTTTCTGTCTCAGTCTCGGTCTCTCTTGTGCTGTTCTTCTTTTCGTCTTTGTTATTCTGAGGTGCTAATAGATTGCATAATTGTTATCTATTATTACTTCACTAATGACATACTTAATGTGCCATTGTGTGTTCAGGCCATTTGAATGCGTACAGGCTTACTGTATGTTTTCCTGGTGAAAAGCCTCAGAGGAAGGCATTGTCACCAGGGTCACATTTTAATCTCACATTTTAGTCCTATTAAGAGTTGCTATTCAAGCAGTCCTGGGAGACGAGCAGCTAATGAAGGTTTTTGCATTAACTCCTCTTGTCCGCTGAGCTTACTATGCTGAGACAATTACAAAGTGAAACGAAAGTGCACATTATCGACAGCGCCAAAATGGGCTTATGCAATTAGAATCCCACTGAATAAAAGAGAAGGCATACGCATGAATTAATGTGTGGATCTCTGTCAAATTATCATCTTATAAGCAATCGCACGATTATCTGTTTAGAAATTCTGATCAATTGGCTTTTTTTTATTGGGCGCTGGGTTTTCTCTTTGTCTTTATTCTTTGGAACGAAATTAGAGTGACTGCACTAAAACAAACATCAGTATTCAGAGCTGAACAAGAGAGCACGGTGTATCCATTTTCAGATGAAGGTGAAGAGGTTGTTACACAAGTGTGTGGGCGTACGTGTGTGTGTGTGTGTGTGTGTGTCTGTGTGTGTGTGTGTGTGTGTGTGTGTGTGTGTGTGTGTGTGTGTGTGTGTGTGTGTGTGTGTGTGTGTGTGTGTGTGTGTGTGTGCCTCCTGATTGCCGTTAGAAATGGCTGTGAAGTGTATCTTTGCATATACTTCACCCAGGGCTCTAGACTGCGACCCAATGGTTGCATTTTGCGGCCAGAATTTGAGAGCGTGAGACCGAATTTTCCATCTGGTCGCGCATGTGCGACCATTAAATTTGCCCTTTTTTACACGTTGAACGTGGAAGGGGCGCGTCAATGAATCCGGAATCTTTAGCAGGCCAATGAGTGTAAGAAGGATAGGGAATGGCCACTGTAAGTGGTTAATGTGTCGAGGGGGAGGGTCCTAGAGATTATGAGCGTGCATAAACGTCTGTGCGAAGGAGAAAGATTTCACACAACCTGCATTGTAAACGCTATGTGCGTTTACAATGAGCACGCAAACTGTTGCCTCGTTCTTCAGACCTTCGGCTACGTGTGCCAGTGCAAGTTATTCCTGCACGGAATATTTATTTTATTTATTTCTTATTTTACAAACCCCGCACCCGCCCCTACCAGCAATAGGCCTACTTCAAACCGCATCCGACCGTGTTCCGACAGTAGCCCGAACAGACCCGCTATAAATTGATATCGATACTCGACCCGCACCCGCACCCGATGGAAAATTAGAATCATTAGATGGGAATTACACTATCTGGTGATTGGCTTGGTGCTTTAGATTGTTGTGCAAAAAAAGCACATCATCCACTGTTGACGGTTTTACGGTCAATCTCATTTCTCTATTTTACCCCTTCCCCTTCCCCTTGCCCCTTCCCCTTGCCCTACGTATTGGCCCTTGAAACAGAGTGTTAAGGGCTAGGGGTAACAACATACCCCTATGAATTGAGACAACACTCGTTACGGTTATGTCATCATACATCGTCGCTAGCTGGCTGCACGTCATCAGAGGCGACAATTGTTGATCACAAACTTGAAGATGCCGGTTGCGCAGTGTATTGTGGGTACCCCTTGGTTTCAAGTAAGCTCCCGATCTTACTTTGTTTTAAGGGGTATCTACCCCTTGCCCTTATCCCTACCCCTCGATCGAAATGAGAATTGAGATAGCCCTTCGTCTCACGGGCACGCGCAAAACCAAGGGGAAGGGGGAAGTGGAAGGGGTAAAATAGAGAATTGAGATTGGCCGTTAGTTGACTCCTCCGCTCCTGATTAACATATCCAGCACCGGCGAAGTCTCGCTCGCAATCGCAAAACCCGGGCCCGACCCGACTCGTTTCAAAATTGTGCGGGCCACCCGAACCAGTGCAGGACTCTGCTCCAGGTGCCATAAAGGGCTTTTCACACGGGAGGCGTTTGTAGGCCTGATGCATTCTCAACGTAGAGGCGAGCGGGCAAAGAGGAGGCTCAGCGTCCTGTCAAGCGGCACGACAAGCGGGCGCACTCCCGTGAAACTGTTGCTTCCGTACTTGTCGAACGTAGCCTATGCACGCTCAAACCTGGAAACCTTTGGGATAGATGAGAATCACAATCAAATGTGACACTGGATTTGAGACAGCACATTGTAATTTCTGCATCTATTATCAGAATAGTTATTAGTAGGCCTATTACAGTGAAAATTATTAGAAATGTGAATATTGGGTTGGCACGTTGATTAACGTGTGTGCCCCTAAAAATTCTGGTTGCGCCCCAAAATTTTTCAGTTAGGGGCCACAGTGCTCCTATAGTGAAAAAAAAAAGTCTGGAGCCCTGACTTCACCGCAGTACGAGGCCTCTCTCCCCCACTCAAATTTGGTCGCTTTTGCTTTCTGAATAATCTCAGGGGTGCGGTTTCTAGTTCCCTCCGTCTGTGGCTTCTTTAAAGCTCTGCCTCTTGGAGAGACAGCGGCGTTGCAACTCTTCTTCATTTAGATTGTTGACACGAGGGGTTGGGCTCTTCAAACTGTTTGTTTTAACACAGAGGAGTACACACCTCCCTGCTTCAGGAAATGGATGACTAACCTCCTGCGCTTTATTATGAGCCGGTGACAGGAGGTTGGAACCAAACGGAGAGGGAAAAGCTCATCATCACCAGGGTCACCTCTACTCCTTGAGCACACTCTGAATAGTGAGGGGGTGTGTGTGCTTGTGCATGTCTGTGTGTGTGTGGGAGAATCTGTGTGTGTGTGTGTGTGTGTGTGTGTGTGTGTGTGTGTGTGTGTGTGTGTGTGTGTGTGTGTGTGTGTGTGTGTGTGTGTGTGTGTGTGTGTGTGTGTGTGTGTGTGTGTGTGTGTGTGTGTCCGTGTGTGGGTGGTTTGGTGGGTGTGCACTCATGCATACATTTGTGTGTGTGTGTGTGTGTGTGTGTGTGTGTGTGTGTGTGTGTGTGTGTGTGTGTGTGTGTGTGTGTGTGTGTGTGTGTGTGTGTGTGTGTGTGTGTGCACTAGTGCTGTCCTTGTGCGTGAATGCTTGTGTGTGTGTGTGTGTGTGTGTGTGTGTGTGTGTGTGTGTGTGTTGTGTGTGTGTGTGTGTGTGTGTGTGTGTGTGTGTGTAGGAGATTGTTGTTGTGGGTGGTTGGGTGGGTGTGTACTGATGCTTGAGAGTCTGTGTGTGTGTGTGTGTGTGTGTGTGTGTGTGTGTGTGTGTGTGTGTGTGTGTGTGTGTGTGTGTGTGTGTGTGTGTGTGTGTGTGTGTGTGTGTGTGCGTGCGTGTGCGCATGGGCGTTTGAGAGAGGAGAGAGAGAGAGACTATAGGGCGTTTTGGAGTCTCCCACTGGCTCACTCAGCATGCTGATAGGTCACCGGTAATAGAGGGGAAGAGATGGAGCCGGTATGACAGACGCTTCTTGTGTCCAACTTGTCGTACATTGTTACTGAAGCAGAACCCTTTGGCGTCCCCAAGATGGGTACACCATTTCAGCCTTTCTTGTGCAACGCCGTCACACTTGGTCAGCGACGTTTCTGACCTACTTGAATTGTTGCTAACAACAACAGGCCTCTTTAATCTAAGACACCATGTAGTTTAGACACAC
>OLKM01000032.1:422675-442675 GCA_900291075.1 Melanogrammus aeglefinus | reverse complement strand
CGCTGAGAATGTTTTGTCTCATACATCGCCGGTCGTCACCCCTTTCTGTAATCTGGATGCCAGATGTCCTACTATGTTCTGCAGAACCTATGGAAGCAAATCACTGCCATAATGTTTTGAATTTTAAAAGATATTTAATTTTGTAAATGTGAAGATGAGTCATTACATTGAAATGTTATACTTTGAAAACAAGATCATCTGAATTCATTCGTTTTGATTCCGCCTCTTTGAAATTCAAGCATTCAAAAACATGAATTGAAATAAAGAACATTCATTTCGATTTTTTTTTCACTAATTTCGATACACAAATTGATGCAGATATTCGAAATACGATTTTCATCCCTCATATTGAAGTGAATAAAATACGGACCAGAATATTCAAGCCATAAAAAATTCTCATAAAAAAACGGAGGTACCAGGAAAGTACCAGGGCATTCCAAGGACAGGCCTAAGCAATCGAGACTGAATGCAATCGAATCGTCTGCTGTTATCATAGCTGTTATGTTGTGATTTTTAACCCCTGAAACCCCATTGCTTGATTAGGTCCGCATTTGATATACATAACCGACACAACCCTGAACTACTTACCGTAGCCCCCGTTGTTCTCGTTTGCCATTGTTGGGTTTAATTCTCGAGCAGTTTTCTTTAATCACATGATTGACAGACCGCGCTCCGATAAGCCCGCTGTAGATTTGAATTAATTTAGTCTCGATAGCTTAGGCCTGTCCTTGGAATGCCCTGCTACTGCTGTTTGATTTTTTATGCCTTGATTTTTCTGGTCTGTATTTCAATGGCTTTAAAAATTCAAAACATTATGGCTGGGATTTGCCTCCATAAGACCTTCTGGGAAGAGACTGCAGATAGCCTTGGCCGGAAACCAAAAAAGGCAAGGGGCGAATATCGCTGGTTTCCAATCTCTTTTCTGAGATATTCTAGAAGAAAGGAAACTGTAATGGTTTCAGGAGGGGATTTTAAATTAGAGTTTCCCAATTATGCACTTTCATATCCATGCTTTCAGCAACAAGATTAGTCATAACAAAGATGAAGCAAAATAAATTTTAACTCTGTGCTACCACATTTATGGTCCTCACCTGCCATCAAACTGTTGATGTTAATCTAAAGTCTGATTTGTGAGATTGACCTATATAAAATAAGGGGGGTGTCGAATGGAAATCTCTCTGAAACGTCCAAAACGGTGCTGCGCTTCAACTACATCAGCAACTTATTATGAAGCCCGCGGCTTAATGTCCAAACATGAAAGGGTAAGAAGAAGGTTCAAGGATGAACCAGACCTGGTTTCACAACTGGTCGACAGGGCAGTTCAGACAAAGTCTGAAGGTGCACGACGAGTGTACCAGAGATATTTCTAAACATCTGGCAAAGGATGTGGAGTACTTATCACACCTGATCTCCATACAACTCCATACAGCTCCATAAAATAAAATAAAAATCCGACACCTTGAACGTAGGTATAGGAAGGTAAAAGACAGCAACGATAAAAGTGGCAGCAACATTAATAACTTGTCCTCTCTGTCCCCCAGTGCAGCTGGGCTGGCCGGGGGGCGCTGTGTGGGAGCGGTTTGGGAGTGTCTCTAATAAGATCCCTGTAAACAATGAGAGGGGTACGGCCTAGGCCAGCATTTTTAATAGGATGTGATTTTACAACATAATCAATCACTATCACATCATTTGAATCACTATCGATCAGCATTGTCTACAGTTATGTCCAGGTCCTCTTTGATGACTTGGTAATTTAAAACTTTAATCCGGATGCAAAAAAAAAAAGGTTTTTGTAGAAACTAGATATTTCCCTTGTGGTATAAACTATCCTAGTGTGTGTGTGTGTGTGTGTGTGTGTGTGTGTGTGTGTGTGTGTGTGTGTGTGTGTGTGTGTGTGTGTGTGTGTGTGTGTGTGTGTGTGTGTGTGTGTGTGTGTGTGTGTGTGTGTGTGTGTGTGTGTGTGTGTGTCTGTGTGTGTGTGTGTGTGTGTTTTTTTATGGTTCTTGGATGTTTTGGTCTCTTTACGTCTCTCTCTCTCTTTCCCCATGCACTATTTGAGCTGTGAGTGGTCCTATCCACAGCGCTGACATGTTGGTCAAACACATGGCCAGAGGTCGACAGAGCACAGGCACGGCAGCACTAATGCCCACTCATCCATCTCCCACTCTCCCACAAAGCGCCCTTAATTGGGAGAATATTTGCATACAGTCGCATATACCAACACATGGCTCCTGTCTCCTGTGCAGGCAAGCATCTGTTGCACCCTGTCAATTAGTCTCTTAAACACACAAACACACACATATCTCGTTCAGATACACCCACACTCACTAAAGCACACACACACACACACACACACACACACACACACACACACACACACACACACACAACACACACACACACACACACACACACACACACACACACACACACACACACACACACACACACACACACACACACACACACACACAAATGCACACGTACACACCCAAACAGACTCAAGCATCAACTGCACACATGCACACACATACACACCTACTCACACACATACACACACACACACACACACACACACACCTACACACACACACCTACACACGGACATGCACACATACACACCCAAACAGACACATGCATCTACACACATGCAAACACACATACAGACACACCTACTCTCACACACATGCACACACACACACACACATGCACACACGTGCCCGGATATACAAACACATACACACAGACACATGCGCATGAAATAAACTAACAAACAAAACACACACACACACGCCCACTCACACTTTAAGTGACAGCTCTTTTTCACTTAAATTTCCAGTGACAGCCCTCACCCACTTCAGCCGTTGAGGCATTCCATTCTGCTCCATCAGATTTTGCATGGGAATGCGGCCCCAGAGTCCACCGTTTATGTAAATACATTTTAGTGACATTGACAGCCATCTTGGACTACTTGTGTAAATGCTGCTTATAGACAGCCCTGACTGACATGCAGGGGCACCGCTATGATTCCTTCTCTTCATTTGGCTTTTAATCTTTAATATGTAGTTGTTGTTTTTTATCCTTGGAGGATTCTTAAACTGCACCTTTATCAAGGAGCCCCCCCTGCTATCCCCCTCCTCTACCTCCACCAGCCCTTCCTCCTCCTCCTCCTCCTCCTCCTCCTCCCCTCCCCAGAAGCCACCCTTACGTGGTCCTTCACTGTCGCTCTGCTTTGCATATGTGCTCACATGTCCCCTTTGCGGGTCAAACCAATGTTAGGTCAGTAGCACAACACCTCCCCCGCCCCCCCCCCCCGCGCCCCCATGTCAGGGAGGTGCTGCAGTATCGACGGGTCTCCAGCGGGGAGACGTGACTGCTGAACCGCGGACGTTAACAGTAAGGGTTCAGGCTGAATGTCAGCGGCACCGTGGTACCTGGTACCGCGGTGCCGCTGACAGCGGGGTGGCGAGGTGAGAGGGGGTACCTGTCGCATAGAGTCTCTGTCACTGCACTGATGTGTGATGATGAGCACTGAGCATATGTTCCATTGACCGTTCGGTGTACGGCCCTAGATTGGCTCCCCCTTCTTGATTTCTCTTGATATAGATAATAATAAATACGAGTAATCAAACAGTAAATTTGTATATTTTCCATTTGGCTTATTATGCCAGTATAATCATGTTTGGGTTAGGGGGTTGCCGTGGAGCTATCCCGTGGATACAGTCGTGTTACTCCCCCGGAGACTGTAACTGTCAGTGTCTTCGCTGCGTGACGCAGTGACTGGAAATAACACGGCCCCCCATGGGCAGGGCTGCCGTTTACCATCGCACAAAATAATTAAAAGTTAGACCCTAAAGTCAAACGGGAGTGTATACCACAAGTGGCTTTCCGAAGCACAGATGGCTTCCACGAGGCGAGGAATGGAGGCACAAAGGGCTGTGATGACCTGGGGGACCATCTGCGTGCCATGTTTTTTTCCCCCCATCAGCTTTAGTGATTGGCTCCGCTGTGATTAACCGGGATCGGATGGCCGGCCCCCTGCCGAGACGCGATCAGGTCAGGAAGTGTAGGTTATAGCGAGAGGAAGGGGAACGGTTGATGCGCGCGCCGCTGGATTACTGATGGCTCCTGTTGACTCTCGCCACAGGTCACGCTGCTGTGACAGATTGCCGGGAAACTACCTGGCTGAGTTATGAGGTCAATACCAATCATAGTCATAAACATAGTGATGGTAATCGTTATTATAATAATAATCATAATCATTAAGACTGTTAGGATGATAATTATTATACAGAGTGGGTCCAAACGAAGAGCTTGTACAGTTGCAAGCAAATCTTAGACTCACAATCAAACTGTTAAAATCAAACGCCATGACTGTTATCAGCAGTGTCCTGCTGTCATACGACTTATCCCCAGCTGAAGATGTCCACCAAAGCTGCTAACCTGCTGGCACTGGTTTGAGTGCACGTGCTCATTTGTGTGTGTGGCTTAGGCTACCTATACAAATCGTGTTATTAAGCTGAAACTATGTCCCGTATAATTAAAGAGCCCTGTCCATCTGGTGACTACAGCTGCTCTCTGCCATTCTCCTTGCTTAGATATGGCGAAGGAGATGGGACGCACGCACACACACACACACAAACCCACCCACCCACACGCACACGTACACACACACACACACACACACGCCGAATGAATACAATAACAATCCGAGTCATTGATTTATTCATGACTTTCCCCTTTAGAATCTGCTAATCAATGGAGCCCCTCAGTCAGCAATGTCAATACTGTCCGCCTGTTACGTCTTTTGTAAACTGCACTTTAATTTTGGTTTCCTTTTCAATCTACACAAACGCCCGTTCATCAATCTCTATCATTAAGCACTGTTGATGTGGATATTTAGAATAATGTTGAATGACTTTTAATTATTATTATTATTATTATTATTATTATTATTATATTATTATTATTATTATTATTATTATAAAAGTGATCGTTCAGCGCTGATGACAATGGATGTAATGAAGGAATGTGCAGGTCATCCTCAATACCAGCTGGATCCAAGTGAAGGTCAGAGATTCCTTCCTGATGGGGCCGTGAGCCCAAGGTTAAACTGCAGCCAGTCGGCCGCCACCATTTGTACTCTGTACACACAATGGGCGGCAGAGTCAGTGGCTTTAAACCTGCTAGTACGAAGAGACACACACACACACACACACACACACACACACACACACACACACACACACACACACACACACACACACACACACACACACACACACACACACACACACACACACACACACACACACACGTCTGTGCAAATACAAGCACGCTCGCACGCACGCAGGCACACACACGCACACACACAACACCCACACCGACATGGGCACACAGACACACACATACACACACTCTTTGATCAGTTGTCACCTTTGTTATCAGTGAAGCTGAAAGGGTGGCCTGTTAGTTCATTTAGCTTTTGTCCCGGCATCATTCTAGATGATTGCACTGAGCCATAGATTAAATGTCATCATTTAATGGAAAGGGAGCAGCCTGATTACAGCATGTAATTGAAACGACCTGTAGGCTGTTCTTATCCATCCATCACCATTGACGTGCATTCAAGCATGCATGCATGCATGTGCGTGCGTGAGTGCGTGCCTCTCTAAGTGTGTGTGTTTGTGTGTGTGTGTGTGTGTGTGTGTGTGTGTGTGTGTGTGTGTGTGTGTGTGTGTGTGTGTGTGTGTGTGTGTGTGTGTGTGTGTGTGTGTGTGTGTGTGTGTGTGTGTGTGTGTGTGTGTGTTTGGGGGGGTGTATATGTTTGTGTTGTCTGTGCTTAAAACATGACAGAGCCAGAAGGCTGGTGTGCTGTAAGCTTGTTTGTCAGCTACACACAGAGAAGTTTGTGAGTGTGCAAACTCTTATCTCATTATCCTCTCAACAGTGTTCTATGGCATCCTCTCTCTCTTATTTTTTTTCTCTCTCTCTCTCTCTCTCTCTCTCTCTCTCTCTCTCTCTCTCTCTCTCTCTCTCTCTCTCTCTCTCTCTCTCTCTCTCTCTCTCTCTCTCTCTCTCTCTCTCTCTCTGTGTTTCTCAAATTCACACCACTCACGCGAGGCAATAGGCGGAACTTCATTGTGGCTCCCACTTGTAAATGTAGCATCCCTTTAATTAAGGGATTAGATTAGGCCTACATGGTAGACAAAAAGCATCTGTGGCATCGAGGGAGAGGGCACGTGTGTGGTTGGAGGGATTTGTCACCAGGTGTGTGTGTGTGTGTGTGTGTGTGTGTGTGTGTGTGTGTGTGTGTGTGTGTGTGTGTGTGTGTGTGTGTGTGTGTGTGTGTGTGTGTGTGTGTGTGTGTGTGTGTGTGTGTGTGTGTGTGTGTGTGTGTGTATGTGTTTGTTCTTCTGTGTGATTGGCTTTATCCCTGCTGCTCCTGGCCCATAGCGTTTCATTTTCCGGTTATATGTGTTGATGGTGTTTGTGCAATCAGATTCTCTCAATTGTATTTGTATAAAAAAAAAAGTTTGAACTTTCTTTTTTCAGTTTCCTACCCCACCCCCTATTGTCCTTTAATTTAACAATATCACATTCCAGTGCATGATTGCTAATCGGAATTTCTTCCAAGCCAAATCATTTAAATAACCAGCCTTTGTTTATACTTCTATTTACCGCGTACTATACACTCCTAATGGCGGAACACCCTCTTCAGGTCGCTGGTTCGTGTTACAATATTGCCATCTAGTGTCCCTCAAATGTATTGCATGCTTATCTCGTGAGTTGCACTTTTCTATATATTAGAGACTGCTTGGTTTGGGGGTTCCCCTTGCCCAGTGGCGTCACTAGGATGTTTCATTCGGGGCTGAAGCTCCGGATATTATTTAATTAGCCCCAAATCTTATTTAAAAATAAAAATAAACTTAACCAAAATTTTAAACCTATTTAAAGCTATAATAAACTGAGTATTTTGTATATTTATTTAAAGCATTATGAAAAAATGTGCATGCACAATGAAGCATACAAAAAGATTTGCTGCATGCTATGCGCACATTTTCCCTTTCCGTCTGGGCGGAAAGGGAAAGTGTGCGGAAAGTCCCGGAAATTTCAGAAACCTAGAAACGCCCGGGCCCTGCCCATATAATTCCAAAAGCAGACACTGTTGCAAGTCATTTTGTTTATTTTCGCCCTGAAATACATATATCGGAGACGTCTTGTCATGTTGTGTTTTTGATTGATAACAACTGTTTTACGGATTTCCCATTTTCTTTTCGTTTAAACCTAATTGAAAGTCTGGTGTGCGACCAACAATCTCAGTCCGCTTCCGAGTGAATGGTTTGGTCTGTTCTGGGTCAGAATTAGCCTGGCCAGACCAAACTCAATCGTAGATTGCACGTTACTCAATGGAAGCTGCTGTAATTTTCTTCAGCACAAATGGCGGGATCAACGGGCCTAGTTTACCTGCCTCTTTACGCGATTGGCTGCTTGCCGTCGCTTCCCTAGCGTCATTGTGTTAAACCAGCCAATAGCGAGCCAAGGGGAAAAGTCAGCTCAGTGATTGGCTCCCGCAAAAACGCATGGGAAGCAGAAAGAAATTGGTGACTCCGAGGCTCCTGGTTCCATTGGTCAAAGGTCTATGTGGGAAATAACATGTTTTTTTTTAATGATCATACATAGCAAACTCTGTAGGTGGCAAAGAAGTAAGAGCTGCTCACGTTTTGAACTACACTTTCAAGACCGTTGGAACCAGGAGGCGGGGGTTATTCTACAGAGGTCTATAGCCAGGCTAATCCGTAGGGTAAAACCGAAGCATATTGTTAAAAGCCAGGAACACAAGAACATGGAGTCAGCACTCCTCTGCCTGTGATCACAGAGCAAACAACTTCTTTAGGCTTGCCTATCCAGCACTCGGCCCAACAGTCTGTTTGCCGGGTTGGTTTTGCTTAACAACAACGTGTGAACACTAAATGGCGAAAAAATACCAAATTGAAAGAGCTCTGTGTGGTAATGGTCTCCCCAAATAAAGCATATGGATCAAAGGGCGAAAAGCTACACAAACTAACAAGCTGTTATGCTGATACAAATCAAGGTGCGAACATCATTACAACAAAACAAAAATAGCATCTTTGAGGCAGCTTGACTCGCTGGAATAGACAGCAAGAGGGAGCCTTGTCTTAAATGTGATGGAGAGCTTTATGGAGCTCTGGTTATCTGTGTTACTTCAGCGGCGCTGGTTCCAATCCCGCTAACTTCAGCAGAGTTTAAAGGGCCTTTATTATACCACCAGGTGTGAGTGTGAATAGCCATTACCTGCCGTTTGAATATCTGCCTTTTCCTGTGTTTAACACATCACAAGTTGGGTTGTCCACCTTGTCCATGCTGGATGGATCGATAGACCAGTCTACCCTGTGGACTGCAGCAAATGTCCAAACTCACAGCTGGGGTGTAATAGGGGCTCTTTAAACTCTGCTTAAGTCAGCGGAAGCGGAACCAGCCGACAAACAGGTGAACACCAGCAGACGGACCACGCTGTGAACAGCCACTTCTACAGGTGTGACCAGAGGATGAGGAATTGGACATGGCAGTGTTAACAGGGCAGTGGGTGGCGTGGCTTCATGGCTGGGGATGTAACGTCTTAAAAGCGTCACGGACCAAAACCTCACAACAGACGGTTTGTGGTAAGCCTCTCATGGTAGAGGATGGCTTGGCACAGAAGGATCCACCATAACACCCATATGTGAGTAGTTTCTCCAGCATCAAAACCAGGATCGATGTGTTTAATTAAATGATCACTAGGGGACTTGAGCGGGGGACCTGAGGGGATTCATGTGCAATTTTCTTGAGCTATTTAGTGTGATTGGATTGTCATAATTGGAATTGCCCCGATGCATACAACTTTTGTGTGTGTGTGTGTGTGTGTGTGTGTGTGTGCATGTGTCGTCGTATGTGCGTACGTCCTGTGTGTGACTTTCCAATGGGATGGAAGTCAAACAATCTTTGGTGTCTCTGCATGTGTCAGGCAATGTGTTGACAAGCAGACATTACATTAAGGGCTCCGTCAAGGACACATAATGTAAACAAGTGGCATACGCCACCGGAGTCGTCAAGCCCTTACTTCAATTAGACCCGGCTAATTCAAAACAAGACAGCCGCTATTGCCTCTAATGTGCATTGTGGGATTAGGGTTGTCATGGTAATGAGTTTGTGGAATTTGATGGGGCAGATTACTATCAAATCTGATGACTGTGGATAGCATTCACCGCACCCTTTTGTATTGGATAATGTGCGTGTTGCTGCGTGTGTGTACAATTGGGTACATGAATGTGTATCTGTGGCTGTTCCCACCTATTGAAAGAATAATGCATTCATGAATCAATCCCTGTCTATGGATGCTGTGTGTGTGTGTGTGTGTGTGTGTGTGTGTGTGTGTGTGTGTGTGTGTGTGTGTGTGTGTGTGTGTGTGTGTGTGTGTGTGTGTGTGTGTGTGTGTGTGTGTGTGTGTGTGTGTGTGTCTGGATGTGCGTGTGTTCTCTCAAAACACTTAACTCACAGCCAATCCATGCGAGCTTGTTGCCTACACGGATGAGTGTGTGAGTACGCAAAAGTTCTACTCATTAGCCAACGATCATTATTCTCCTGTGAAATCTCTCTCTCTGACACACGCACACACACACGCACACACACACACACACACACACACACACACACACACACACACACACACACACACACACACACACACACACACACACACACACACACACACACACACACACACACACACACACACACACACACACACACACACACACACACACACACACACACACACACACACACACACACACACACACACACACACACACACACACACACACACACACACACACACACACACACACACACACGCACACACACACACACACATATACACACACACAGACACAAACACACAGTCTCTTTTCCCATCTCTGTGTGAAGTTGCCATGGCAACACCGAGCAGGCACAGGAGTGGGAGAGGAGCGACATTAGCAGAGTACAAAGCCAGAATCTGCTTAGCTGGAAGCCCAGCCGAAGCTCTCTCCACCAGAGGGGCCCCTGAGAGTGAAGGTGGTACTAACCAGAGCACTAAGTAATTGGTCATTTCATATTTAACATTTTAATATGGAACAAGTGACCACAATGTCGGAGTCGTTCATCTTTGAACCGTTAACCCTGTACACTTCGGACAGCTGTGGGAACAACTGTTTGAATTTGAACAATCCTTATGAAAATATGGGTGTTTTCCACAGTATATAGAGTGCAGCCCCATGCGTGCACACTGCAGTTGTGTGGCTAATGGGAGAAAAGGAGGTGATTTATCGGTTGGTACTGTGGACGCTTTTTTTTTCCCAAATCAATCAATTAAATCAATATCAGCCAGATTCCTGATGCCATCTATGTAGCAAAGTCAGGTTAAAACAAAACAAAACGATCAAACGATTTCAATCATCAAAACCTCATGAACCATTGAAGCACTAATGCTTACTAAGTAAGGATATATTTTAATTAAGCTTCTGTCCACTGTGAATTAATACAGCAGACAAAACATTCCATGAGCATGCTAATGTTTGATCTGTATTGGGGGGTATGATCCGTACTTTGATTCCTGTACATCTCAGTCTCCTAGTTTGTTCTCATTCTTTTTATCAGAAACACTATCCTAAACTGTGAAGCCTATGGCTACTTTTACCAAAACTCTGGCTTTGGTATTTTTCTTCATTCTACAGTCACATTGCGCTTCAATTTGAGTGTCCCGGTAAATTTGCTACGGACATACTCCTGTCCAACCACTCTCTCCACCGTCACACACCACACACACACACTACGACATTCCGAATACTCCTCACCAGTTTTAATCTGAGAAGCGGTACGCATGCGGGGATGTGAACATGCACCGGGCAGATGGAATGCCATCGTACTTTTTTTCATTTTAATGAATTCCATTCAGAGTGGACTTGGCAGCCGCTGCTCGCATCCATTTTGAACATGGCCCTCTCCCCAGATTGAAGTTGGCAGCATATGGCTGCGAATTTGGGATCGTTGACCATATGAGTGTAGCGCTAAATCCAAGGCTGAGCAGCTGGAGATGAATATGAGTGTGTGGATTAAATGTGGGTACAAACTAAATTGATAAATAATAGGGGGGGGGGGGTTGTCCTGGGGTTCTGTTGATCTAGTGAATCTGTTTGGGCACAAAGCGTCTGCAAATAGCATCTGACTCCATTTGGTAAGCAGGCATTTGGCTCTGTTAGAGACGGTCACCGTTCTGTCTAAATCTAATTGAAACTGAGTTCAGAGTATATCTTTCTTGCGTGCTGTGATGTATTTCCATGTACAATGTGTTATGTGTATTGGTGTGCGACAAAACAAAGCATTATGACTTGATTCAGCAATAGCCAATGAAATTCTCACCTGAAATGCTTATTTTCTTCTTAAATGAAGGACACACCTGTTCAGACCAATGCAGCAGGTGGGTTAAGACTTGCTACTTTGTTGACAATATTAGGGATTTTTCAATGGATTCTTGAATTTGGATAATACATGGTAAGTAGATATAAATTATGGGTGATGTCTTAATTAATACATTTCAAATGCATTAATTAACCAACGACAGTAGTTTGTGTGACTACATTCTAACCACAGTAGTTAGTGTGACAACATCTAATTACCACTTATGGTCTCATTTCAATTTGTTGTCTTCTCTCCTGAATTATTTATTTTTAGGTCCTAGGTGTGTTTCATTGAAGTTAAAACATTAAGCAGAATTGTATTAATTTTCAAACATCCCTTTTTCACATAGCTAGTGTAGAGTACCTCCATTTATAAGTCTCCCTCAAGCAGTACTGCGATCTGCAGGAAACGTATAAGGTATCACTGATTTTATATCACCACACACCATGAATATCTTAACATGGGTAATATAAGTTAACATGGGTATTGTTTTCAAAAATGCACACACTATTTCCCGATTCCCTGTTTGGCTGAGCTGTGAGGCAGCCGATATCCAGCAGATGTCTCTGTTACACTGTGGAAAGAAAATAATATCCCACTCTGTCCAGGGCCAGCTGAATTTCCCTCTGCTCAGCAGTATAAGGCATCTGCCAATCTAAAAAGTGGGCATTTCAGATGGAGAGATTGGTTTGCCATGGGCTTGAATGAGATAGTGGGGCTTGATGGATGAGGCTTATCACAAACTCTGCTCACGCACGAGAGGTTGAGGCAGTTGAAGAGAAGGCTAATCTGTTCCTCCCTCAAGTCTTTATGCGATCCATTACAATGAAACAAACAAACAGAAACTAAAAAAAAACCGAAAAAAAACTTGTCTTAAAATAATATTCCCTTTGCGTCTGCATTAAACTTTGTGTGGACCAGAGGGAACATGCAAATATGATGTGTCGTGTATTTGCCTTCATCAATACATGAATATACATCGACAGAAGTCAAAGTACTTTAGCTATATTCTGAATGTCTATTAAGTTGGAACAGTCATTGTCATTGCAATTTAACAGTTACAATTGCCCTTCACATTTTCTTTCATTTTTAATGCCCTTTGTTGAGATCCAAATCAACAAAGCATCTGTAAATTCACTAGCCAATTCTGTTCTTAAATTGAGTAGACTGTGATGGATGCTGGGAATTGCATTGGCAATGGCAGATGTATTGTACACAAGAAAAGAGATGCCAAAACGAGGTAGATGAAGTGCAAACTTGGGCATTGATATAGCCTGCTGGCAAACAACTTGAAAAGTCAGTGAGAGTGGGGGGACATTGACCAACAGCCCAGCTTTCTCACAGTTAGTAGTTAATTGTGGAATTAACATAGACTCAAAGCAGGGTAATTAATGTACAGCATGCCTTGTGTGTGTATGTGTATCTTATCCAGCATATTGTCCATGAAACACAAATCTGACTTTTTCACCCAAAAATATTATAATTAATATTAGGAATTGGATGCCATATTTTTATATCCAGTCGTTGGGCATGCTACTTGGAAAGTTTAGTGAGCTGAGCAACCAGTTTCTCCTAATTAAATTAAGCTTCACTAGAACACAGAGGCCATCCCCCAGAGAAATGTAGCAAGCTAAGCTACAAACATGTGGCAAAAGGTGATTACTACATCAGAGGCTACTTTATTTATTTTTTTAAACCAACCAAACTTGCTTATTCAATGCTTTCGTGGTGGTCAGTCAAAAAGATATGGTACAAATGTTCACTTCAATTATTTATGAAGCAATTTATTAAACAACAACCTGAGATCTCAACTCACGCCCCATGCCTGATTGAACCATGCCATGCCAGATTGACAGGTGTTTACAGGATTAGAAAGATCATGGTCACATTTCTATCAGTGAATTGAAGCAAGTTCACCTGGAAACATGAAAGTATTCAGTACCAAATTAAAGTATTTTTTATTGTCAAAAGAAGACTTATAGATCTATCCTAATTTAATTATTATAGGGAAAATAAAAACCAAAGATCGTTATCATTTTATTTCTTATGGGCCTCAACCCAAAAGGAATAAGACAAATTGTGGAAATTAATTGCTCCACTTGCTTGACTGGTTAGAGCAAAAATACTCTAAATTATGATCTGTTTGCAGTTCTTCATGGAGTTGGTGACTTTGTACGAATTCTCTGTATGAATTCAAGCAATGATATTATTTTTAATTCTCAAAGTCCAAATGATACTAAGATGGTCAAATGATTTCTTAAAGATCATTGACTTAATCATTGCCCAAGCATATTTTATATTTGTAACAATGCTGAAAGCTAGGAGCTACTTTGGATAGCAAAATCAGCTAGGTTGTTCCCTCTGCCATCTTCCAATTAACGTTGTGTATCTGGTCTGTGTTTACTAGTGCAGTCGTGTGTGTGTGTGTGTGTGTGTGTGTGTGTGTGTGTGTGTGTGTGTGTGTGTGTGTGTGTGTGTGTGTGTGTGTGTGTGTGTGTGTGTGTGTGTGTGTGTGTGTGTGGTGTCTGTCTATGGTCGTAGCATCAGCTCAATGATTGGAACATGATGTCACCGCCATACCAAAGTGCTTCTTTCAGCTAGCATTGACATCAGAACGCCAACGTCTTCCTATGTTTACCATCCATGTACGGGGGTACTGATTCATAGATTGATTTCAGACTGCCGTAGAAAGCTCCACTGTGCTTGAGCCTCTGAAATGCTCTGGATGTGTAGCTTTTGTGGATGCTAGAGTGCTACCTGATCAATAAAAGAGCTCAGCTACTGAGAAGCTATTTGATTTAGAAAACAGTGACACAACCATTACCCATACTGGGAAATGTAGTTCAACGAGTAAGGTCACTACTTGTGGCGACGCTACCTCACAACTATAGTAAGAGTTTTGAGCTATATTTTGAGATCAACTGGTATTATTGATGGACAAGTCCTTACCAGTCATTGCTTTCATCCAGTGCTGCCTGTCTTGCTCTGTCCTATCCTTGATAGCCATGCACTTCATGGCTTCCTTGTAAACCAAAACAGAGTCAAATTGAATTGGATTTGCCGAAGAGCCCTGAGCACAACAGTACTTAGATTAGGGTGAGACATTGGGTTGTCCGGGGGAGGTCCAGAGGGCAGTGATGTGGTGTTCCCTAGTCTTTGTATTGCTGGCTGTACACGTGTTTTCTTTTATTGTTTGGGAAAAACATTGCTAATACCAGCTGCTAACGGGACGCATCTATTTTAGACCACACATGAGATTCTCTGTAGGGGGCAGGATTTGCCGCATCTCAGTAGATATATATATAAGGTAATTAAAACAAGGGTATGAAAGGCGAAAAGCAGAAGGGGTAAACAAGCCACTGTGCTATATCTGTGCTTCTAACACGCTTGTTGGGGATAATTATCTTTGGCAGAGGCAGTTGGAGAGGCAGCTCCATGTTCAGAATTCTATCTGTCTTATTTGGGGGACTGCAGTACAGATGGCTCAGAAGGTAGCTGACGCAAAATGGGCCTTAGGCCTGTGGAGACTATAAGGACTTTGATTATCAGCGTTCAGACAGCGTTAAATACATTTCAACAAAAAATGGAGCAGGTGCTTGAGGCAGGCACAAAAAACACATAACATCTGAGAAACTTAAACACACAAAGACACAGGTGAGCACAATCATAGATCAGTATTAAATAAGACAAAGGAGGAGGTAATTGTGGATAGTTATTGTTGACTCAAAACCTTTGAAAGTCTTAAAATCTTCTATCATACATTTATTTGTCGAAGAAGATGAGGGGAACTTATTTAACCCACAGCATGTGTTTGAGTCGTGAAAGAGTAAGTCATATATTTTGGGTGGATACAGAGAAGCAAAAATAATTTTATGAAAGACCTTTTTTGGCTTTGGAACTAAAAGTATGTACCCAATGCCATTGCGGGAACCACTCAGGCGGAACAATTGACACAATGCAGTTTGTCTTGCTGTGGTTGTTATTTATATATGAATTTTTTTGACACGGACTGCTTTGAAGTAAATGGACAGGAAATGACTTTTTGTTCACAGAATAAGAGGGCCAGGGAAGAAGTGGTAGAACAACGTATTCAACCGAAGTAAGGTCATATACTGATCTCCTGAATTCCTCTCACGTTCTGTAAGCTCGGGCAAACATTGAAAACAGACAAGTGCTTGGCTTAACCTTTCCCTTTCTCAGAGAGAACATTAATGCCTCCAACCCACTCACCCCTTTCCCCCCTCATCTGTTTTCCTCAAAAAACGGATTGGAATAATATCCCCTTATGGGGTCAATGTCGTCTGACGACTGGCAGTCAGTCAGCGTTTGGGTTTGTGAAATATCTGTTAATATTGATGCGAAAATCTCAATTTGACTCACGTCTCATAATTCAAAAAATTGTGTGGGTGCCCTTGTCAAGAAGGTAGTAATAGTGGACTTGCGAGGGTGGCATAAGAAGAGGAGTCGGTCATACGTGACTGGCTTTGCACAAGGAAAACAATGGCCGGATGAGAAAGTCGCAGTCCTGAGAGACCAGAGTTGTTTTCCAACCTTTTGGTACACCGCGAAAGGGAAGTGACTGCCAAATGTTTGCCCAAGCTAATTGTGTTGGCGCTTTGTGCAACAGGACTGAGCCAGTTGTATTGGAAAGCCTTGGCTAGCCTCTCACATTTGGTCTTCACCCTCTACTCAGTGACAATCGGGGACCGCTCAAGGAGTCACAAGCCCTTGTGCAGTTTCTAATGTGCTGCTTGTGGTATGCAGGAGGGTATGAAGATGACTCACTGAAACATACGCAGACAGAAATATTCTATCCCCTCTGTTGAAATGTCAGCCGTCAAACTATGCAACCTTGTCATGGAGTGCACTAAGCTGGCAAATTGACTGGGGGAGGTTGATCATTTTCAAAGTATGCCGAGTATGCCCACACTACAATAACGCTTATTCTCACTCTCTTATTCATTGTACTGTATTCCTCTCCTGCTCTCTCGTTTTCTCTCATATCAGCATTTAATTAAATGTTTCAGGAAGATTAAATAATGGTACAGTTTGCTGATGTATCTCAGTTCATAACCCTGAATCTTGCAATTTTTAAGGAGCTAATTTGCATGATAAGTCACTTTTGGAGCATTTCTGCACAGTTTTAACTTTAATGAGATTAGCCTGAGGCTTTCCAGTGATTGCCACTAGCTTATTCGGTGGATCTGACTTAATGCAGACGCTGTTGTGTAATTATGTCTAAATCCTTATTTTTTTTATAGTGCAAGGTTATATGCCTTTAACTTCATTTATATTCTCCTCTGGGATTTGATGCTCACCCGTGACTCCATCAAAAACAAGGCATTCAATATCAGCACGTACCCTCGCAGTCTTTATAGGGATATGGCATTCAATTTGCATCAGCTTTTCTTTCTTATGGAAAAGATACAATCTGATAATAATGAAACACTTTCTATAATGAGTCACAGCAACCTTCCGGTATAAGTGAAATAAAGAAAGTGAATGTTGTATTTCATTCTTCGTATTTGTTTAACAAGCATCCCTCTGGCTGGTCTCCATAAGGCAAAAAGCTCCTTGAGTGTGTGTTTGCGCATGTGTGTCTTTCAGCGATCCAGCCTATTCCATTAGCCGATGCTTGTCAACATGAAAGTGAAATGTTGGCTTGCAGCGAGCATCCGTCTTGGAAATTTCATGTCTGTTGTGTTTCCGTTTTTGTCTTTGAAGTGTGGAAGCATCAACCGAGCAGAACACATTTTTTTTTCGTAATTCAGATTGATTCAAACACATGAATCAAATTCTGGAAACATCATCCTGCTTAATCCTGCAAGCAGCCCCCAAAAGTGTTGTGTTCGATAACCAGATCTATATGGCTTTAGGTGTGGTGTAATCATCTGTTATTTCATTTTGTCTGTTGTGTAAATTCTCTTCCTAGCGTTTTCCCACGTATACAACATTATGAGTCATAATGGATGACAACAAGCCTGGTTCTCACCTCCTCGCACCAAGGGTTAGAGATGAATCACAACTACTGGTGGAGGCGGAAACCTGCCTATGCAGATTCAAAGGATCCGGTGATGAGGTTCAGAACTCCTACCTGTAATACACAGAACCGGTGATTCCACCCCAGTACATGACCGGGGGGTGCCGGCATTCTTTGTGGCTATTGGCAAAATGTGACTATCCTTCCTGTGCTCTTCAGGTAATAAGGTGACCCCCTGCTGAGTATCGATATGTGCTATTGTTACTCTTAAAGACGCATCCCCAAGCTAGGGCGCCGAATCAATAGCGGACTGGAGCCAGCGTCCATACATTAGAAGTGATTAGCATTTAGCTAGCCCTCCTGGGATGTTGGAATGACTTATGCTGCTTGAGTTGGGTGTGGTGGTACAAATGCAATCACTCTCTTTCCATGCCAGACATTTATGAATTGATTTTTTTGCTCTGCCTTTAACAAGCTGTTGCCTGGTATAACCAGTTTAGTGTACTTTTCCATTGTGCCTCGATATGAAGGGTGTAAGAATGTGGTCAACCTATTTGGGCGTTTTATTGTCATTATTCGTCGGACTACAAATGCTTGCAGAGGTTGTGTGGTGGCCATGCCAGGTATGTTGCTATGACGTGTTTGCCTGGAGTTCCTTTGAGCCACAAAATACATTTTAAATTGTCCTTATCAATCATGGATTGCCGACAGGCTCTCAGAGGAAGTATGTTCTTAAAGTTGACAAGAAAGAGAAGGCTTTTTGCTCTGTTGCTTCTGCTTAACTTCAGGGGGTAAATGGCAATTCTGATGACTGCTGTGTGAGAGTGTGGAATTTGCGATTGTGTGCGTGTGTGTGTGTGTTTCAAAAAAACAGTCTATGTCTATCAATACATTTAACTGCTAGGCTACATAGGCATTCTGTCTTTCCCAGGCAGCCCTTCCCCATGGTTTATCTGCATACCTGCTCTTCTCCATTGAAAAAGCCCCGCTGTAATTGTATCAGGTCATCTTAGACGCTGAGCGCTGAGTCCCCCAATTACTGCCATGGTGTAATGAGTTGATTGTGCTCACCTGTTCTTTGTCTATTTCAGTACTTTATTTGTCTCCCCCTCTGGTTCTAACCCACCTTGATTAACAACAAATAATATACATTTCTAATTGAGTTATCATTCCATTTTAACGTCTACCTCCTATCTACCACAGTCATACTTCTAATTACTCTCCATAGCAAACCTCTTCTCCTAAATCACCCATCATTTCTCCCTTTCTTGCCCCCCGTCTTCGCAATGCACCTCCCCACCACCACCACCCTCTGCCCCTTGCTTATCTTCTCTTCCAGTTTCTAACCTAACATGGTCCCTTATCTCCTTTCCCATCTCCTCTCCATTCCTAACGTCGCCTCATCCACTATCTCCTCTCCTTTGTCCACCATGTTGACCCCCCCCGCCTCCGTCCTCCAGCATTGCAGCCCTGCGCCGGCGCTGATAGCGTTGAAGTGGTGCTGTTGCCACGGGGTAGTCGGGTTGGTGTGTTCCTCCTTAATGTATGGGAGAGGCTGGCCCGGGGTCATGGCTTTAAACCCCCCTCGGATGCACTCACCATGTCGATGGAAGCCATGTGGAGGAGAAGGTCAACACGGGTAACGGCTCACCTGTTTCGAGACTCTTGTGTTCGCAGTATTTCAACTGTATTGTTTCTTCTGGTTGACTTTTCGATGACTAGATCATATCTGGATGGTATGTGTGGCAGTTTGCACTGATGACAAGTTTGTGTCATTATGAAGCAAGTAATTAAGATTAACAGATATGCTATTTGACTTGTAATATTGATTGGGGGAAATGCCACACATACATCTGCATACATGTAATTATCAATTACATGTCTCTTAGTGCATACGTTTTTGTGAGTTTTTTGGACTCGCCATGAAAAACTCAGATAACTAATAATTGTTTACATCAGCTGGCCTGCAAATCCAAAAGCCATTGATGTGAAATACGAGTCAAGGCAAAGTCATTAAAACGGGTTGCCATAGTGGTTGCTTAGCAACAAGGCTGACAACATTGTCATTTTAACATGGGGAAAGGAATGGACACGTTGCCAAATTGATGAAAGCACAGATGTATTCCATCTGTGGACGGACCCATAACACGGTGCCTGGCGCAAAGAGGAGGCAAATTGAAGGTTTAATATTATTAACCAATTTCTCACGTCCGTTATCCAACATTTACAGATTTTACACCTTGGCCAAGCATTTGTGTCATTGTTGTTGCCACTGCGACACCTGCATTTCCCTCCAGGTGTTAATAAAGATTTATCTTATCTTGCCTTAACTTTTATTATAGACACATCTATTGGTTTATTGTCTCTGGGTTAGGGTTAGTGTTTTTGTTTAGGGTTAGGGTTAGTGAGGAAAGTAGCATCATAAACCGCTGTATGAAAGAGATGTTTGTTTTGGTCCAGCGGGCTCTTTGGGCCGTGCCTCCCCTGTGTGAGGGCTTTTAGCCAAAGGGTTTGGGCGGTG